>NW_023612044.1:0-70341 GCF_013339725.1 Rhipicephalus microplus | reverse complement strand
TGCCGTTACTTCATATAGCTGCTTCAAGGGAGGTAATGACAGGATGGATGCAAACATAGGTGCCAACGGAATTCAATTGATCGCAAGAAATGGTGGTTAGCGATAATTTACTTTACGACGAAGCTATAAGCAACGTGCGGTGCTTGTTCACAGAACAAGATCCAACGTCCCTCAACATTATTTTCGGAGGCAATCTTTCGGAGCTACATGAAAATATGGAATCACAACCCGCAACGGTAGCCTGGTGGCTAATGATTGATGGACATGTGGGGTTTAATGTCCCGAAACCACCATGTGATTATGAGACATGCCGTACTGAAGGGCTTCGGAAATTGCGAGCAGTTGGGGTTCTATAACTTGCACCCAAATCTGGGCACACGGGCCTGCAGCATTTTCGCTTCCATGCAAACTGCAGCCACCGTAGACGAGGTTCGATCCCACGACCTGCAAATCGGCAGCCGAGTAGTAGCTAAGACACTCGGCTGCTGACCGGCTGGTTACGGTATCGATTCCCGCTCGCAGTTGCCGCACTTTCGATAGAGGCGAAAATGCTTGAGGTCCGTGTGCTTAGATTTAGGTGCACGTTAAAAAAAACCAAGGTGGCCAAAATATTCGGAGCCCTTCAATATGGCATCTTTCATCAAGCGAAGTCAACGAATAATTCACTCGGTCACTGCTAACTCCCCATACTTATCACTATTCAAAACTTAACTAGACAAAAAAACTTCAAGCCATTTTAATATATTTCAGTATCTTCAATAGTTTATATTTGCTACATCTTAGCTGCACAGAACAACGGAGACTGTATTTAAACTCGCATGATGCTATTTGCTTTAAGATTTACTTATTTCTTCCCACTATGGTGTACGTGCCACTTACTGTTTTTGCATGTTCTTGCAAGTGAAAAAAAAATGTTTTGCTTCATTTATCTGTGATAATCCCTGCAACTACTTTGATTACCTGCCTGTTGGCGCTGCTCTTCTAGACAAACGTGGCTTGTATTCGACCAAATCGAGTACGCTGATCCATTCATTATTTTTGACTGACTTCTGTCTGTGCGCACTGCCCTGAAAGCCCAACGTGGCTTGTTTTTGACCGAATCAAGAACGCTATTTATTTCTTTACTTAAAGCTTACGAATATTCGCACAGCCCGCTATAGTAATACCATAAAGTACAAAGAAAAATCTCTTTGAGAGAATGGAAGACAACGCAATGAATTTGCAAATATTGGCAGCAAGTATAATATCCTCCTCAAGATCTTCACATTCGTAGCAAATCTGCTGACGATATATCATTTCATTGATCATAGGCCTCTTTGAGCTTTAGTAGGAGCCGAGCTAGTTGAAAACTCACTATAAAATAGCTGAAAAAACACCAGGACACAGCAAAAATACAATACGGGTGCCAGCTCTCAACCCAGGTTTATTTTTTAAAGATAACATATATACCTAAGAACAACTGTTCATGCGCAATGAGTTCATCCAACAACACAAAAGAACAAACATATTCAGCAATTTCACTTCCTTTTTTTTCTCGCATCCATGACGCTATTATATCTCGTTCCTTGCCAGACAGGGATAAAGATGCATCGCGACTACTCGCCCTACGTACCCGTGAAGCCCGATCCTGTCGCTAGGGCTTGCAGTTCCTCAGCCCTCAAGCTAAAACTGGTTGACAATGGGTACGGTGAGCAGCATTACTCCTAACGGCAGCATACAGCAGCGTTTATGCACCCCATGACCATGTACAACGCTACCTTATAGCGTAAGAAGATGACGCCGAAGGTCTAACACCTGAGACCTGCACTGCATATACAAACGCTACATCACACAGCTTCAGCACTACGCCAAGTTTATCCTCGCACGAAACCGGTGGAAACGAGGACTCGGGTGAAGCGGAACGCATAGTAATAGACAAGCTGTCCGTAGACTCCGGCGGCGATGCCTCCAAATACGCCACCATGGATGACCACCTCATAACCGAAGCGCAGTTGCGCTCTAGATGACTGAGTACCCTGGTCATGAAATAGAAGTAATCTGATAAGGAATTTTTTCAGAACATTGTAGAAGGCTTCGATTTGCCGACGTACATTAACTCCCCATGTCTTTCACAGAGAAAGTGTTCTAGTTGTCATTGTCTCCTTTTTCATCATCTGCATTTTGATTATGTTTTGGTAGCACAATGGCAAGATCACTATCATGTTCATTTACTTTAATCTCGACTGCATCCAAATTGAAGATTCACACATGCGCCAAAACGGCGTATTTCCGAAAAACCAAGTATTCGTCGAGATAGTCTGCTGAGAAAAAAAATTGCCCGCAGCTTCCCTCGGGGGAACACTGAGGAGGATGCGGAGCATATTATTGGTTAACGGGGTGTTAAAGTGCGACTTACTTGGGTCGATGGCTAAATTGGTTAACGTGGTTGTGAAATGGGGTGTTAAATTGCGACTTACTTGGGTCGATGGCTAAATTGGTTAACTTGGTTGTAGGAGGGGGTGTTAAATGAGTGAACACGTACACACGTATGCGAAAGGGCGGCGCTGGTCGAAGGGACGTCGATCATTGTGTTTGTGGATTTGTTGGAATTCATTTCACCGCGACCTTGGACGTCGACGCGCCGTACAAACCAACCAACGAGCGGCAACTGAGCGAGCGAGCGCCGACCTTGAGTATATATACAGCGCGACGGCGCATGCACTGTCAGCTGTCGAATGTTCGAGAAGGGGGAGAAGCGCAACGGCGCATGCGCGCGCGTCAGCTGCCGATGTTCTCGAAGCGCGACAGCGCATGCGCGCGCGTCAGCTGCCGATGTTCTCGAAGCGTGACGGCGCATGCGCGCTACATTATACAGCTAGCGAATGTTCGTGAAGAGGAGAAGCGCACGCGGTGTGTAGAAGAGGAAGGGTGCACAGATGGTGGAGGAGTGAAGCGCGCGCGGTGTGTAGAGGAGGCAAATATGCACAGATGGTGGAAGAAGGAGGAGGAAGCTTGCGGACGGCGCCGCACTACAAGCCTCGAGTATTAGATGCTCCGCATCTAAAAAAACGCGCAAATTGTCAGTATAACACGCCGTGTTTCCTACTAGCTACACCTAACCCTGAACGCGTGGTGCGTTCCTGAACAAGCAAAATTTTTTTACATGCGCCATTGCAATCCCAACATGTCCAATGAGCACCGTAAAACTCGCAGTGTGATTGAGCTGCCATAAGTGCCCAAACCACGCCCGTAACTAGCCCGTGTTGGTCGCAAAACCGGCGACATTCAGTTTAGACGTATGGCGCCAGTCTGCACCCTCCGGCCTCTCTCCTGCTTCTGCGATGCGATGGAAGGTGGCTGGAAAAGTCAGCTGGAGAAGCCTCGCGGGCAGGTGCGAAGCATTGTGCGCTATTCGAGGTTGGCTTTCGTGCTTGACGGCGTCGGTGCTATCACGAAGATTGAGGATCACGATCGCTGATGCTGAGTGCCGAGTTTGGGCAGCTCAGCAAGCGGGTCTTTTAGAGAGGCATCGCACTTATAAGCGCTCCAAAATGGGTGGTGCAAATCCATAGCAAAAAACCCATTTGAGAATATATACACCCCAGCATTCACTTTACCTCTTATACACCTTAACACACCAGTTCTAATTGAGGTAATAGCAAGCGGGTCTTTTAGAGAGGCATCGCAATCATAAGCGCTCCAATATGGGTGGTGCAAATCCATAGCAAAAAACCCATTTGAGAATATATACACCCCAGCATTCACTTTACCTCTTATACACCTTAACACACCAGCTCTAATTGAGGTAATATTAAAGCGCGAAACCATTTTTCTCGCCACATGCAAGCTGAGCCCACAGTGCGCCAACCTCTTCGATCTTCCGTGGGAGCGCCACGGTGCGGAGAAAATATTGATTGATTGATATGTGGGGTTTAACGTCCCAAAACCACCATATGATTATGAGAGACGCAGTGAGGAGAAAAGAGCGGGCCCCACCCACCTCTGGAAACACGCTCTCTCCATGCGACTGGGACGGCCGGAGCGAAACATGCCGTGCGCTCGCCCTCTCGGAAGCCATGCCATAGCTCGGAATCTCCCACACAAACACTTCAGCTGAATTTACGCCACCGTGCACAATGCCGGGACTGACATTGAAAATGTGCTACCAGCAAGAGCGCACGTTGACCAACCTCCACTGCATTCGAACGTTGCTGATATTTCCGTCCTTGGCGAGCTCAGTACCCGACAAAACCAAGATGCTTCAACATTTTTGTCATGCTTGTCAAGCGAGGAAAAAATGTATTATCGATTCCGGAGTCCTCATCCAGCTCGTATGCACTTCTGAACCAAGCACATGCAAAACACTACCTGACCGCCAAGTGGGCAAGCAGCAAAGGACCGTGCAGCACCTACAGATAATCCAGATGCAAAACCAAAAGCAGCTGATGAATGTGGCTGAAAAGTACGTAAATTTTCGGGAAACTGCGAGTCTACGAGAGTAGGCCAATGTCAGACTCTTCGCAAAACAAGAAACCACGCCAGCAGCGCGAAAACCACCAGGCGGAGTTTCCCCATCGTATGAAGACAATCAACAGCGCCAAGCAGGGAGGCAAGCGCATTTGATCTTGAGACAAAAGAGTAAACATGTCTTACAACGTGACCGCGATGTCTTATGGACATCATAGCGAAAATGGATGACCTCCCCTTGAACACGAGCCGCCTCTCCGAGCTTCGTTCTCATTGGTAAATCCCTTTATGGTCGCCATGTAAGACCTGGTATATTAACTCAAAGCGCACGCACTTTAACCGGCTGCGGTTGTGTGTTCTATATCGAGGAGAAAAAAGGGGCGCGGCCACGAAAAAGAGCCATGGGCGTTGGCTCGGTCAGTTATTCTACTCACTTCGATGTAGCTTGACGCACGGGTACGTGTAAGATGGCTTGACGAGTATGGTGTGATCGTTAAGACATGAATAATGTCACAATCCCGTCGCGTAGGATATCAAACACTTCCCGCCATACAGTGACACATACGCACGGGCGGGAGTGTGGAGCTGGTATGCGGGTATGTGCCACAGATGATTGGCACTTAGTATATACACAGGAACGGCGAGAACACACGTGGGAAATCTTAAGGCGTGAGTGGCAAGGAAAATCTTACATAGGCAGCGTTGACCCGAGGAATGCAAAGAATAAATTTTAGGGTACCTAGAGGAATCAAACACAAGCATTCTGCGTCCAGTCAATCATTCTCTCACAGAGACAGGTCAGGTGTCGGAACCACTTCTCAAATAGACTTTAATGTTTGTGAAACGCCAAGTGTGGTCCCAGTGTTGGCTATCTAGTTTTATAAACTATACTGCAATGATGCAGCGGCCACGCATGGTCGACGTCAATTCTAGTGAACTGACACTTACAATGATTTATATAGAAGTGTCCAGGGCTACCATCCTATTTAAAAAACAGATACTCGTAGTCTGAAAGTGTCAATCTATAGCCGTAGCTTTCATTTACAACTGATATTGAAACATAATGAGCGAACGTTGAGCCCAGATTATCTGAACAATGCAATAGTTATCAACAATTGCGAGTAGGAGACGTCGGATTTCACTAAATTACGTTTGTTATGACGACGCGCATAGGTTTTTTACAGAACTTGAATACCAAACGAGAGTGAAGTTCAGAGTCATAGAGGGGCTTGAAGCGATCACAAGTTTTTCGGGAAGGAACGTCGGTGGAAGCAGTGTTTCACCAAGTTGACTAGTCTTCGTTAGGGCAGCAGCGTTTCTCTGACAAAGAAAAGCTCTCTGTAAGAATTTTAGAATTTTTCAAACTGCGGCAACAAAAATTTCATGAGCAGGAAGCAGCCTATATTTATTTGACATCACTTGAACTACACGCCGAAAGTAAAAGAAAGTAAAGCTATGTAGCCAGGCCAGCTGAAATTCAAGCATTTCAATCAACACATTTCCCCGACAGGAGCTTGGCTGACGTGTTCACCAATTGGTCAAGTGACACTTCACTTCTGTAAGTGCAGTCAGGTTTGCAGAGAACTGGGTTTTCTCATATGTACTCAAGCAAAATCAACACCTTCGCAAATAATGTGTTCAAAATACTGTGCTCACCCGTTTCCTTTAGGAAACGTGGAAAAAAAAACTTCGTGGAACTAGAAATTCTCGGGTTAACAAACCGCCCAGCCGTGGAAAATATGTCTTGCCCGATTAGGCCATCTTTGATGAATGCATGGTTGATTTGTTAGGCGTAGCTGACTGTGGTATCCGTTCTCTGCCCGCCACAAGTTGCTGTCTTTATATTTTCTATAGTTTCCACGCCCAGAGAGCGATAATTCAGCGCGATTGAACTTTAATGACGCTGAGAGTTCGGCGATAAGCAGTGAAGGCAAGCGCCAGGACCGCGAGTCAATAACGTTCAGTGCTTAGCCTGATTTCAAAATTACGAATCAAGGAATAAATTATATATATATAGACAAAAGAGAAGTTCTTTACAGGGGTGTCATTCTTTCATTTGTAAAAAAAAATTGTGAAACACCCGAAAAATGCGAACATTGAGATCAACCTCACTCCGTTCAACCGGATCTTAGGATGCCTGGACACAGCTACGAGCGTGAATATTCCCTGGGACCACTACAAGCAATGAGTTTCCGGGGCTTGTTTCACTTTCGTGTTATGCCAAGATTTTTACTAGTGCCTCATATAAAACGCTTTAGGTTATAAATGGTGAGTGAGCACTATTGTTCCAATATTTTTTTTTCTCGTTAGGCTGAACACCGAGAAGTGTGATTGACCGCTTGAAACCTACACTTAGTGGACCAGTGACGTTCGTAAGTACTCTTTGTTTTTCCATTAAATAGGTCAAGACAGCTTGTTCCTCGCATGCGATGAACAGCCTAATTAATCCAGAAGACAATGACACTAAGAAAGGGGCAGGTAAGTTTCTCTGAAACCTTATTAACTATAGTGCACTAACTGGCACATCAATTTAAAGTAAATGAACTGGAGAAAGATACGAGTTGCCGCCCACACGAAGTTAACCTCCAGCCTTCCGAGAACACGTCTGGTTTTTTACTGATGTAGATATCACGGCAGACATTTAAGCGTGCACCTAATGGTTGCGTGTATATCCTGAGAGTATTAGCCAGCACTTCTCGATGCCTCGGAGGGTATACTTTTTGACGTAATGTTTATTAAACAGCTGCGAAAAAAAAGTGTTTTCAGTGTCTTACAAAATGTGAACATGGTCTCCGTAAACCTATTCAGTTCTGTCACAAGATTCACGTTGAATTAATTTCTTCTACGATATTCTTTGGAAAATTATAGCACGTGGTCTTAGTGTTTGCTTCAATTGTGAAAACTGAAATTTACTTTTTGAAGGCAGCTTTTATATTATTTCAAAACACGTGGCATCCGCAGCAGGAATGTTGCCAACTGCTTTTCTGAACGCAGGTATTTCGCTGAATCTCCAGTGTCAATACAGTTTATGCGAGTAAGTCGTATGCAGCGTATGTTGTATCATATTCGACGGGGTGACATCTAAAATACGGATGCACGCTCTAAGTTTCAAAAAAGAGCATGCAAGCGAAACTGCGCACTGGAGCTTTCGTTAATGTCATACGGGATGCGGCTAGTTCGTTATGTGTTCGTACACTGCGGCGTTTCGAGCAACCAGTGTGTGAAAAGGGACCTGGAATGTTCGGACGGCCAGCTCTGGGATCTAGGTGCGTTTATATAACTGCTCCGAACGGCTGACTAAAATGCATTATAAACGAGCTGCGTATTGCATATTCCCTTCAACATGTGCTGTGAAAGAAGAGTATAGAGGTAAGAGGAAAAGACAGGCTGGTTTGCAGTTATATATCTTGGAAACATTTCTCACGAGAGGGGAAAAGAACTTGAAATGATGCCATCCACTCCGTCTTTCTCGCTTTCTCACTTCTTCAATGAGACGCTAAAAAACTTTTACGAATGTCACCCACAATATTTTTACGTTTTTTGGGAGCACAAAAATAGAGGATAGAACAGATATGGGTAGGCTGTGGTTCTGTGACATACACCCTACAAAGAGCAAATGGTTTTAATTAGGTTTTCCAATAAGCTGAAGCAGACATGCACAAAGCTCTGTCGTAGACAAGGCAAACTTTTTCTGCGCGTTCTTTATTATTTATTCATTCACAAAACTTTATTGGTTTCCTGAAGCCTGGTCTTTCCAGGCCGAGGTGGGCCACGGGCACGTCGGTACGTCAGGCCGAGCCTTATGGCGTCCTCGTAGGCCTTCTAGACTGCCTGTAGCTGATCTTGATAAGATGCACTTTCCACCATCTTCTGCCAGTAAAGCCATTGTTCTTTGAGGTCGGTGAAAGCCCTTTTGTTTCACCAAGAGCGCCTGTTGGAACCACTGTTGATTATGAATCTAAGGAAGACTTTTCCTCCATGGAATAACGAGGTACTTCTAAAGTGACACGCTCAGTAGGTGTCTTGTTATTTGGTAATTATTTTTGGACATTTTTTAAGTAATCACTCCGTTCGGCAACATTGGCTTTGCACTGCTGCTGTACGCGAGTTTAAATGTGTAAATTGCATGCACCGAAACAACTATCGCACTGTATCCTTAACTTGTGTATGCTGCAAAATCACGGAGCACGCAAATGGAAAGCGTGCACATTATTTATTATTGGAAAAAAAGCTGCTTTCTGGCAATTAGCATGACTTCAGAAGGGTCCTATCCACGGTTGTACAACTTATCGAAACCGTTCATGACTTTTCAGGGACTTTGAATAAACACCAACCAACTAATAGGATTTGCGTAGATTAAAAAAAAACAAGCCTTTGACAAAGCTTCAAACGGCAAGCTGCTTTATGAGCTGTGTTAAGTTGGGAGCAGTAATTATGCTTTAAAATTGATTTAATCTTATTTAACTGGGCCAAGACAAGTGTTGCACGTTAGTAATTCTGCGTCGAGCTTTTTGAATATGCCTTCTGGGTTACCACATGGTCGGTGTTAGGTTTTGCAATGTTTTTTTGTTTATATCAAAAATGTCGTCACAGTTGTTTAGCCACTAGGGGTGTTAAAACTGTTTGCAGATGACTGCCTGAATTGTACGCCAGTTACCTGTGAAAACGATCAGAAACAAATTGACCAGCGTCTTGAATATATCCTTCTCTGGTGTGAGAAATAGAAAATGGAAATTGTCTACGCAAATATCGCTTTTTCGCATATTACCGAAAATGACAACCTAAATTTCCCTATTGTATTCGTAGTGTAATTTTGACAACTTTCACTAGTTTTAAATATTTAAGCATTGTTGAATCAAATGACCTAAACTGGTGCAGCAATGTTGACTATATGCAGTCTTCGTCATAAAATAGCTATGTTTTCTTTGTTTAATGCTACGAAACGCAACAAAAGACATTAAGATAATGGCATACAAAACTGTTATTAGGCCTGTTCAAGAGTATGCTGCCATAGTGTGGAGTCCCTGCCAAAAAGGTCCAATCAATGCGCTGGTATGAGCCAGAAGACTCACAGCTAGATTCATTTGTTCAAGATGAAAAATTCAGTCTTAGTTACCAAGATGCTAAGCAACTGTAAAGTAGAATTGCCTAAAGTTAGGCTAAATTATAACCGAGTAAAATTATTAGTTCACCTTCTCAAGAGCCCAATAAATATTGATAAAATTATATACATAAAACGACCTGATAAAATTAGCAGAAGAATAAGTCAGAGTGTGGAGAAAAGACCTGATGTCATGCACCCGCACAAACGTCTTTCAGTATATGTTTTTCTATAACAGTGTAAAAAATTAAATGCACTACTGGCACGTAATGATGAGTGAATGAAAGTAAAGGCTTTTGAATACTTAATTGATATGTTACTTCAAATTTTTGAATGGTGTGTTGATGTTTTGTGTTTCTACCATGCTAACGTTTGTATATTTTTTCTCTTGTGATTTAGCCTGGTACTTGTTTGGGCTATTCTGCACTCGATTGAACAGCTAAATGGCCCAGCTTCACGGACGGGAAAAAAGAGACTTAGACACACTTATTTCATGTGGTTATGCAATGAAATTTTTGTTTAATGTTCAGCGCTAGTGTGTGTCGCATTTTTTGGCTTCCCGTCCCCGAAGTTCTCGCTACTTAGCGGTTGTTTTGCTATTGTTGACAAATAAGTATGTTTTTTTTCTTTTGGTATTGATGACATTTGACATCACATCAGTGTTTTTTGATATACAAATTGTTACTTTTATGTACTACCTCCCTGTAATAACTCATATTCGTGGGTTAGCAATATACCTAAATAATAAACAAATAAAAGAGTAAAAGCAACAGACAGTCCCTTTATTTCAAAGGTTGAGCGCAAAAAATGACGAGGCACAGGAAAGAATTAAAAAGAATAGAACGCTACGAGCGTTCTATCCTGTCTACTTCTTCTTGTGTTTCGTCGGTTTTTTCGGGGGGCTTGACCTTTATGTTTAGACATGCACCAACTCGCCCAGCAATGCATTTTATTAGGTTATATCTTTGCTTTTATTTTGCACCGCACGAAAACTATTCGTTCAAATCTATTTCTTCGGCACGCAGACTGCTACAAAAAGGCCCTTCATGATCTCAATTGCACATTCAGAAAAAAAAGAAAACGCGAGGCCTGCGTTGAACGAGCAAAACTGTCACAAGAAAAGGACGAAGAGCGACCTTCAGAGTCTTTTTATAATCTCTGGGTAACTGCTACAAACCCGCTTGCTAGGTACTCACTACGTAATGAATAATTATACTTTTGGTGTAGTAGGCTGGCATTAACTACGTACTATGCTACCTTTCATCATTATTCGAAGAAGTGTGGTATCCGCTACACACTTGCTAAGAATATTGTTCCAAGTTTTTATGCAGTGGATGACGACGACGAAGATTTATGCCCCAAATGGGTATTCCCTACAATTAGTATGTGAACAAACGCAAGCTTTCGTAGTGGGTTGGATTATTGCATGACCCACTCTTTACGCAATTCGCAGTGAGTAACGCCTAAGTGCTCCTTTGATGTTCTAAAACACTTCATTGCTGACATTAGCATGACCTTTTCGCGACATCATACCTGCCTAAAGCCAGTTTCACAGTGAGCTTCAAGCGACAGCGTGGCTCAGTGGTAGAATACTGGATGGCACGCAGGGAACTCACGTTTGAATGCCATTGAGTCCTAAGTGTTTTTTTTCTTATTTCTTGTGATATTGGCTGCGGGCACCAGCGGCGGCGGAGAACAACTACAGCACTGCGCGTGACCTGTGTTCTAATTTCATAGCAGCTTTCACTCTAATATGTAGAGCAAATCAATCCCGAGCAAGCATTCAACATACCCAGTTTGTAACTGCTACACTCCCTCTGAAGGCATCTTGTTTAATGATGAAACTGTTCAACCTAGCCGTACTTTGTGTCTGTGGCATATCGGAAAACTGCCATAATTATAAACGACTGTTGCCACAAACATTAAGTGAATTCCACTATTCAACAATTACCCAATAAAAAGAAAAAGTGAACCATTAAATGCAGAAACAGGTATTAATGCCCCTTTCACTATTGATTCTCTAAAGTTGATGAATGCAACAATTGGTCTAATAATACACAGTTAAGATACCATGGTGAGCCGAAGGCCGTGAGTACGGTAAAGTAGAGGATACTAAGGAATAAAAAAAAGCAATGGCAGCAGAAGCAGACCTGCAAGTTGTGAAAGGCCCACACCGACAATGTCTTGTACCCGTATGTCTATGAGAGGTTCGAATCAGGGGTCTTGGCTAGAATGTTTTCCTGGAAGGGGATCGGGTGGAGCTTTTTGAAAAGGGCACATTTCGCTCTCGATACCGCAGCGAAAAGAAATTGGGGGATGAGGTACAAACACGGTGTGCCACCCTTTCCCAAGCTGCTGATGCGAAGACTTGGTTTCTGCGCAAGTTTGAATCTCTGAAGTTTAGAGATGTGTCACGTCTGTGACTGTCTGTGGCTGAGAGTCAGCGTGGCTAGAGTCAGCCTCTCTTGGCTGAGAGTCAACGTGGAAGCAAACGAGTACTGCCTAGCCAAAACCTAGCTAGGACGTAGAAGCAAGCTAGAAACAAGGTGCATCATCTATGTAAGGCCTATATAACAACATAGCAGGAATTAGATTTGTAACAGAATTCTTCTGTTTCACTTGCCAGTTATATGCTATAGGATTATTTGGGTATTGAGGCATTCCATTCTATCCTTGATATTTATAAACATTTGTTTTTCTTTCTACAGGTATTGCTTGCTTTAAGCTAGACAGTTCTTTTCCGATAACTCTATGTCCCATAACGTTTTTAATGTTCGCATTGTATTTGATAACAGCTCGTGCATTTTCTGAAAGCTTAGAAAATATTACATATATGTCTGAATAAAAATAAATATAGACGTATAAACGCTAATCATCAAACCTTATTATTATGTTTTGTTCAGGATATCGCATAGTCCAAGGGATATGGACTAGCGTAAGCCAATTATCGGGAAACCAGAATGAAGGCACGGCAGAAATATTCGTTTTATTTCTGTGAAAAAAAAAACTTCACTTGTACTTCCCAACAAATTGATTGATATGTAGAGTTTAACGTCCCAAAACCACCATAGGATTATGAGAGATGCCCTAGTGCAAGGCTCCGGAAATTTCAACCACCTAGGGTTATTTAACGTGCACCCAAATCTGAGCACACGGGCCTACAGCATTTCCGCCTCCTTAAGAAATGCAGCGGCCGCAACTGGGATTCAATCCCGTGACCTGCGGGTCAGCAGCCTAGTACCTTAGCCACTAGACCACCGCGGCGGGGCGCTTCCCAACAAATGACATTGACGTGGATCTAAAATAAAATGTGACTGGTGGCCAGCTCATAGCGAAATAATCTCACTTTCGAAACGACTACAAAACGTTTCAATTAGACATACGACAGCGCGAGGTCTCACTTGACCTAGCATCCCACAACAGATTCTGCTTGTTGTAAATGTCGGATATCAGTCGAGATGGTGATATAACAGAATGATTAACAATTATGCTAATTGTAACTGCTTGTAAACGGTAATTCTTTGCGATAGGCAGCATGAAACAAAGGAAATAAAAATACAAAGCAAGGCACGAGATGAAAGCAGCGTAGTGTGCAGGATTTCTTTTATAAACGCGTTGCCACTCTTCTCCTTTCAATATGGTAATGTTGCTTAAGAGAGTCCTCTTGTCTGCAACTGGATGCTTAGATTATGTATGCAACAGAAAATTGATGATGTTAGGAGAAGTGCGCAATATAGTGCATAAGCCACATTAAAGCCAGGACGAAAAATTCTCATTAGCACCGCGGAGTACCGATGAAGCCGGCGAAGCAGTGCATTCATACATAAGGCACACTTGTACTAATACAATCAACAAATCAATCATTCAATCAATCAATCAACTCTACTGATGTCCAGACCGACAAAGGAGCGGGGAATAAGAGTTTTTTTTGACAGCTTGTCGAGCTGGCCACCGCCATTTGCAAGGGCTCATGGCAGCATAGCGACAGTTTCAACTGCATATAATGAGAAAAAAAAACAGAAAGAAAAGTTACATCATTAACAAAACGGTACATGATTGACGGCTATATTAAAATGCCCACTTGCATCTCATCGAGACGCAACCATGCAATTAAAGCTCACGAATTTCCTTTTAAGCGTGACATGGCCAGACATTCTTTTTTTCCACAAGCCAATAAAGAATGGAATACCCTATCGCCTGATGTTGTAATCATTTTGGATAGCGATGTATTTTAACAAGCTTTGTGAGTGTACTTGCTTTGTATACTTTTGTATGTAACCCTCCTGCTGTACTTCCGAATAGGGCGATCCAAATATGAAATTAAAAAAGAAAGAAAGGCTTGAACAAGAGAAAACCAACAAGCGCAAAAAAGATTGATGAAATACTCGAAATAAATGAAACGAATATATACATAATAAGAACCAATAGTGTTCACAACGTTCAAGCATAACTTGCTTTATGGACAACTAAGCAGATCAAAACAGATTAGTAATGTGTAATGATGGAGAAGGGAAGGCAAGGTATGCCACAAGCGTTGCATTGAAGAGTTTAAAAGCCTGGCCGGTACCATCCATGTCTACCCTTTTTGGGCAGCATAATTGTGTTTTACACGGAAACCTTGTTACCAGATCAGAACTCGGGTCACGTGTCAGGTCGCAGTTGTCCGCCGCCACTGGTGTTCGTAAACAGTATCACATGAAATAGGCAAATAACTTAGGTAATATACAAAACATCGGCACAATAAGATTCAAATCAGGGCCCACTGCCTGCCAGCCCAGTACTCTACCACTGAGCTTGGCCAAACTCGCCTTAGGCAGGCTTGATGTCAGGAAAGGAATTACGTTAATATGAGTTACGAAGCGTTTTAGAAAATGACAACCAGGCGTCACACAATGCGAATTCTGTAACGAGTGGGTCGTCCAATGCTCCAACCCATTACAAAACCTTGTTTTTGTTCACCTACCAACTGTGGCGCATACCAAGGTGAGGCATAATTCTTCATCATCGTCAGCCATTGCAAAAAAAAAAAGACAGAAATCCTATCAAGTGTGTAGCGTATACCACGCTTCACCGAAATATGACGAAGGATAGCATAGTGAATGCCGGCCTGCTACGCAAAAAACATAATTATTTATAGCGCAGTGGGTACCGAGCAAGTGTTCTCGTAGCAGTTACCCAAAAAGCGTTGAGAAAAGGCTCTGAAAGGCCGCTCTTCCACTTTTCGCTATGACTGTGCTGCATCTTCCGCACAGGTCTGGTGGTTTTTTTTTTCCTTTCCAGTCCAGCAACCCCTCTTAAGCAGTGCAAGTTTTCTTTAATGGGAAATTGAAAACAGACACTTAGTCTGTATTGATACAGACGATGAATGGTGATATTGTGAGCATCGATAAATAAGTCAAAAGTTGTTGTCCAAAAAATACACTTTACAAGTAAACCGAACTAACTTTTTTTGAAATATATAATTCTTGCAAATTAGAAAATAATGTAGTTTTCCCAGACAGTATACAGTACTTTCGACAGAAGCAAGAAAGTGAATTGTATATATTTTATATCAACCAAGTGGACAGAAGGTCTTTGAGGCAACGGACTGCATTGGCATGACTGTATTCGCATGACTGCATTAGCATGAATATCCCAAGACATACTTGCAGAAAATACCACTTTCAGACTCACAAAATTATCAACAATTTCATTGCTGCGATCATTTAAATTTATAACTGCATGTGGAGGGGGGATTGATTATCGGTGTTTTGCTGTGAAAGTAATAGCCTTTGTTTTACTTTCATCATTTTTATGCCATTTTTAACGACAATGCAGATAAATTTTGTAATATGTAAGTACAGATTTATTTATTTTTATTCAATTTGTGTACCCTTAAGACCCGGAGCCTTACAGAGAGGATGGGTGAACAAAAAATTACCCAAAATTGGGTAGTAAATAACACGTCAAAAATAGATAGAACAATGCCATAAAACAATAGACTAAAAATAGCAGTGCATACGATGTAGAAAGGAAATGTTTTGCAATTACTAATATGTAAACCAGGTTACATGACATTAATTCCTGTTTATACATTTATATGACAACAATTACAAGATGTCACGAATTCTAAGTTAAACAATGTTAGCTAGAGCCTTTCGCAAAAGTTCGTTATCAATGCTGGTCATTAGGAAGGTGGTTTCATTGGCGAGATGTTCTAGGGAAAAGGGAATTACTCAAGCCGGTGGTGGTATTTCCTGCTTGAGTTCCGATTTTGAAGCGATTGTCTACACGGCGTGACAAGTAAGTGGCTGTGAAATAAAGTCAATCTGAAGAAATTGATGATAGTATATCTTGTGGAACAGAGTTAAGTGAGCTATTTTTCTCCGTGGTGATAGTGATGGAAGACATAGGTTAGGTTTCACTGAAGATATGCTGGAAGTGCGGTTATAAATCGAATAAATGAATCGAAGATAATTGTTTTGAAGGAGCTCTAAAGAGACGATGAGGTTTTCGTTCTGTGGGTCCCACACTGCTGCAGTGTACTCTAATTTGGGGCACACTAATAACTGATAAAATAGTAATTCTACAGATGATGAAGCGTTAGAAATATTGTGACGTAGGTAGCCAAGCGTGCTGTTAGCTTTACTGATTACGTATTGTAAATAAAGAGACCAGGCTAGATTTGAAGTCATATGAACGCCTAAGTATTTATATGAATTCACAGGATCTAAGGAGACATATTCATATGGTAAAATAGAAGGGTAGTATAATGTCTATGAACACGTAAAGTTTTACAATTTTTAATATTTAGTTGCATTCTCCAGGTAATACACCAACCACCTATATGGTTTAGATTTCATTGATGACGCCTATGACGTCATGTATAAGGTTACCAGAAAAAAAATCCCGTAGTCGTCGGCATATATAATAAACTTCGCACTAGAATTGACACATACGACAACATTCATATAAAAATTTATCTACAGAATGGAGCAAACCCGAAATAGTCGTCTTCGTGTTTCAAATATTTTAACTGCTAGTATAGACGTTTCATTGTAAAGCTAGTCACCTGACAGGAATTGTACTTTTGGCGATGTAGTTGTCTGTCCTGTGCCATTCACACAAAAATGTTTTCATATTTGTTATCTGAAGGCACTGAAGTTCTGAAGTTCAGGTAGAATGACGTTAGTGAGACTGATAGCTGTTGTGAATACCAGAAGCAGAGTTCATTGCCGAATAAAATGCCCTAAATGTCTTCTTTATGCAGTCGCATCATTTATAAGAGTCTGATTTTTTTTTATACGACGTCGCTATACAGTATCTTGAACAATAACATTTATATGCTGCGTTGTGCTCAACGCCGAATCTCTGTAATGAACAGTCTTTGACTGACTTCTGTTAGGCAGGCCCCACGTCACTAAACTCATTCTGCCCCATGACCTTGAGAGTGAACCTCGGAACAGGAGGAAGTGGTTCAAGCATTGTTTGAACAAAATACCACCTAATGTATTCGTTTGAATGATGACCTTTCAATTACACAATTTATCAGTCATTTTTGAAGGCCATTTGGCGTCAAGATTCAAGAACATAAAAGCAGTGAACTCCAAAGTGATTGAAACGTGCACGCCATTTTTTTTTAATACAAGGCGTTTGCCTAATTTATATATTGTGGCACTTGTTGCCGCGGTGCGAATGTCGGACAGCTGTCCTGTTTTTATGGCTCACGAACCTACATACAACAGACCCACGTATATATAACGGGTGTTTCAAGAAATGCACCCTGTATTCTTTAGAAATTACGGGAAGGTGCTATCTGCGTGCTATTTGTGATGTTCCCTTCCTGTGGCAGAAAGGATTTTTAAATGGGTACAAACATTATTTAGGCAGTGTTATATAAATTAACGCAATTTAGTTTTTAACAACTGGTGATAGCCGGTTTACTGAAGTGGGCTAATTCAAGCATTTTCTTCTCAGAGTCCTTAGCCACTTTAAAATTTTCAAAAAGTGACCACTGGTAATCACCACTGAGAGATGCAATCTGGCCAATTAAGCTGGCGAAACCGAAACCGAAGCACCAAACAGCGCATCTACCATTCACTTCGACAACAGCCTTAATGACGACACCGTTTCTCTCCCATTCGGGGAGAATAACGAGCGAGCGTCGATAAGCGGCCTGGAAGCGAAGTGCCTAAATTGACGGTTGATAACGGCGAGAAAACAGTGTCGTCACTGAGGGCGATGTCGAAAAGAGTGATAGATGCACTGTTGGGTGCATCAGTTTCTCCAGCTAAATTGGGCTCACTGCATCGTTCCGCGGTGATTGCCAGTAGCCGCTTTTCGAAATATCAAAATGGCTATGGACTATTCGTAGAAATAGCTTGAATTCGCCAACTTAACACGAGCGGCTATCATCACTGGTTGATTGATTTGTGGGGTTTAACGTCCCAAATCATCATTATTTGATTATGAGAGACGCCGTAGTGGAGGGCCTCCGGAAATTTTGATCACCTGGGGTTCTTTAACGTGCAGCCAAATCTGAGTACACGGGCCTACAACACTTCCGCCTCCATCGGAAATGCAGCCGCCACAGCCGGGATTTGATCCCGCGACCTGCGGGTCAGCAGCCGAGTACCTTAGCCAGTAGACCACCGTGGCGAGGCTATCATCACTGGTTACAAATTTATTGTATATATATATATATATATATATATATATATATATATATATATATGATTGCAGGGTTTTTTCTTGAGATGTTTGTCTTGAAACCAAAGTATTATCCATTTGTCTCAAGTATCGCAGAACTACTTCAATATTTATGCGACGTAAGTGAATAGATTGTACGACCATACGAAATGAAGGTATCCAAAGAAGCGTTCGTAACGTCAAAACTAGGCACGTGTCTTCAGAGAGACGCTGTCACATGTTAATGCAGGTCTAAGACATTGATAGTGTCTCTTGGTGACACCAGTGCACAATTTCCATGCTGTATAACGCGTCTGCGTACAAGGCGGCCTATCCTCCTTTTGTAGTGCAAACCTTTTTTTTTTTTTTGACCTTACGGAAACGAGGTACGAGTCAAAAAGCGGCAATACAGAATTGTTGATAAGTAAAAGTACTCGCACAAATGTGTTTTGACTAGTTGTCCTTGTACCACTACAGTATTTGGAGAAAATGAAACCCGCTGCATACTGTGAACTTGCTTGCTCGTGCCGCACATCTTTATAGTAACAAATTTAACAAGCTTGAACAGTTTTGCAAATCAAAACTGGTCATCATAGGAAGGCCTTCGGTTTGCAGTGACGATGGTCTTATTCATCTAGATCGTACACCATCTAAGCCACGTTGTCATTTCGTCTCGCAAAAAAGATCTTTTGAACACGTGCGCAGCTTTCTTAACTTGTCATGACATTCGTCTAAACATGGCAGTACAGTCATAGTATAGTGGCCATAAATTTGGGTGTATATCATTTCAGCTGTCCTTAAAAGCTATGTGTTATGAGTGCGTAAATTTTCAGCTACCTTTACAATAAATAATCAAAAAACTAATAAGCCATCATAAAGAATAAACGATTGTACACTATATTTTTACTCCCGATAAAAATGTATTACTGTGAGCCCTATGTTTAAGCATTGAAAACGAAAACGCTCAAAACAAACAAGAACGACTTGTTGAAAAGTCATTGAAAATACTTCAATTAGAAAGTAACGAAGCTATCAGTACTAAATAATTATATTATTCACAGATACGACACTGCAGTTGATTGAACCTTTCTGTCTCCTGGGTGAATAAAAGAAGATTTTCCTGTGAATGTCACATAATAGGGTGGTACGTATCCGTAAATGTACTCCGCTCGGGAAACTGATTGTTCTTTTACTTATTGATCATATAGATCCGCGCATTAATTACAGGACGACGTCTCTTCTGAGAACATTCTGTTGTGGTATATTCGTCTGTCATCATGCACAAGACGGCGTTTGTGCTGCTTCTTGTTATTTCAAACATCGCACGCATCCTTTCGGGAGGAAGTAACGGTATGTTTTCCCACATCTTATGGGGATTTTTATCGTAGCATATTCTCGTTCGCAAAATTGGCAATAAAATACTTCGAGAGCCATTTGTGGCAAATCTTTCATAAAAATTCAAGTGCTAATCATTTCAGGTGAAATCCAAGACACCTAAACTGTGACTAGTTGCACTGTAACTATTAGGCAATACAACTGCTTTTTTGCGCTCAAAGCCTGCTGTTTCCTGCAGAGAACGCTAGCCATAGTATATCGATAAAACAAATTGTCAGGGCAAGTACTCAGGTAACAATGACTGAAAATGTTATAGGCATTCATGTCCAGAAAGTAAACGATTAACAGGGACTGTTAAGACGGCGTTTCAGGTTTTCCGAGAATGTTCAAGGACACAAGTGCAAAAAATTTACGGTTTCCTACAAAATTGGTCGCCGCCACACTGATTCAGATTGTCTTTCGCGACTACCACTTCCATCGACGGACTGTGATGCGGACGACTTCGACACCTACATCGCACCCATGGACATGCCATTTTCTGACACCAGTGCCTTCAAGACTGAACAGCAAAGGGACTGCACCATACAGGAGCTCCTTTCTTCCAAGTCAAGATCATCGGCGACTCGCTTCTGTATCCGCGATGGGCTAGTGTAAAAAAAGCACTATGCTACGACCGGCTCACGATATCTTTTCGTGGTTCCGAAGAGTCTTCGCGTTTCCGTCTTGCAGGCTGTACATTATGATCCAACGTCCGGCCATCTAGGCACAGCGAACACTCTTTTCCGGTTTCAAGAAATATTTTACTTGCCAAAAATGTGCCAGACGACGGAACAGCAGGTCTCTAGTTGCAAGAAGTGTCAATGCCGTAAGTGCCCTACCAGTGCTCCTCTAGGGCGACTACATTCTATTCCAGCCCCTAGAACTCCTTTCGAGCAAGTTGGGATTGACCTTCTAGGTTCCTTTCCGAGGTCTTCTAATGGCAATTGCTGGATAGGCGTATGCACCGATCATTTAACACGAAACTGCGAGACAGCTGCTATACTACCGGCAACTGCAGCTGACGTGTGTTTATTCAAGCTGCGTTCTGTGGTTCATCGACATGGATTTCCTAAAATTGTTATCAGTGATCGTGGGCGACGATTCATTGCAGGCATGGTGGAAAAGATACTTCAACTATCCGCTTAAGACTTTGGGCCCTCTACACCATATCATTCCCAAACAAACGGCCTGATGGAACGAACTAACAGTACTCTAACGAACATGCCATATATGTATGTCGCAAAAGACCACAAGTACTGGAACGGCGTGCTACCATTCATCACTTACGCATTTAACACCGCACAGCATGAAACTACCAGCTACAGTCTATTCTTTCTTCTGTATGCTCGGCCACCTTGTCATACCCTCGATACCATCTTCCCGTTTATGGACCCTCCTGATTCCAGTATATCTGAGATCGCCTGCCGTGCAGAAGAATCGCGACGTCTTGCTTACCTGCGCGCTCTCGCTTCGCAAGATCACTCGAAGACACGTTTTAACGGTCAACGTCGACACGGAATGTAAAATCGCAGAGACCACGTGTTGCTGTAGATGCAAACTAGAGAACGTGGGTTGTGTGGCACACTATGCGGGACCTTATGTTGTTAAACCGCATAAGCGGTAAGTTAAACCACGTTAGCGATTTATATATATATATATATATATATATATATATATATATATATATATATATATATCTGTGTATATATATAAATCGCTAACGTGGTTTAACTTACCGCTTATGCGGTTTAACACATGTTGTTGTTAAACCGCATAAGCGGTAAGTTAAACCGCGTTAGCGATATATATATATATATATATGCGATGGTATGTTACATAAGTGTTTTTAAATGTATTTGACAGGATTCTGAAATTTGATTCACTCGCTCATTGCTTTTTCTTGTTTTCATTTTCTTCTGCATATGGGGTTTCAAATGTATGTATTCAGTTAAATCCCACCCGTTTAATACACAATTAGGCCTTGAGGGTATTGGAATAAATACGTGAATAAATAACTAGAACTTGGTAATAATTTAGGTACGAAAGACACTCACACATAATGTGAGTGCCTTCATGTGAGAAAAATATGACAATTGTCACGATTTTCAGTTGGATTTGAAAGTTGATGTTGCTTCTTGCAACATGATTTAGATGTGTCCTCTTAGTTCTTAATATGCACGTTTTTTTTTCTTCTTTCTTCAGGCAAGGAAGTCCACTTTTCCTTTTTTTCTGCGTTTTTCAATTCTCTATGCTAAAAATATTTTAAATAAACTTTTTGTAACCTGCTTACAGATGTTCACAAAGTTGAGACCACAGCAGGCTTCAGTAAGTAACCCTAAAGAAACTTTTTTCCAAGTTTTCGAAAATACAATGGGGACACATATATGTGCATGAAAATTTGGGCAGAACTAGATGTTAGCAGCTGGTATATTGGAGTTACAGAGGCTATAACAAACACGGTAGAGAAATTATTTGGTTATATTCACAATAACTATTCTATTCTGAGAGTAACGCGAACTGAATTGGTAAAGTGTTTAAAAACAGGGTCACTCAAGTGAGGCGATAACCTTGAGCTTATAAAAATAGTAGGCAAAAGTTGTCCTGGTAAGTGGAGATGGCGAAACTAGCATTCAGGGTGACTGAATGAACATAGTTGGCCACATTGTGGCTGTGAAACAAAAAAGAGGGTCTGCACCAACGTTTTAGCAGAACACGGCATCACGAAACATAAGATTGATTGTGAGAACTCAAAAACCTTTACAGCAGATAAAAGAGCAAAATTTCGACTACATGTGGAAGTACTTACTATATAGGGCGCAGTGGGTATACCTTGCTAATGCACTTGCATTAGTAGCCCAAGCAGTTTCCAGCTAGTGCACTTCCAGCTTTAGGTCTTACAGTGCTGCGCAGGTTTTTTTTTTCTTTTTGGATCTACCCTTTCGGCTACACAGCATTCCATCATGCTCCTGACTTCGTTATATGCAACGTTAAGTATGTTGAGGTGATCACTTTGCGGGAATGGCCCCCGTATGAAGTCATTATGCCAGAACTTCAAGCTACAGCGCAGATCTGTTTTAAAAAAACAAACTCAGCGCAGCTTGTGGTAAAATACTCGGCATCCACGTATATGACCCAGGTTCCACTCTCATCTAGTCCTAGAATTTTTTTTTAATTTTATAGTTGGTTGTTTCATTCGTGAGTTACCCATTGCGAAAGATGGTGGATGAGGTGGCGGAGCCAGAACTGGCTGTTTATATCTGACTGCACCTTTCGTTGTAAATTCGGTTTTCATGTGACACTTTGATTAAAAGCCGTGGTGTCATCTCAACGAACGCGCAACCGCAACATAGACTATTGGGACGGCGAGAAGCCTCTGCATGAAAAGTATTCTTGTTTTGCAATGTACAATATACAAGTTCATCAGATACAAAAATAAGTTGGACGTTGTACAATAAAAAGTTGCCGTATTTTTTTTTCAGCCTGTGATGGTGGAACACCCAAGAGATGCCACTACCCAAGTTGTAAGTGAACTTCGGTAAAGCGCCCTACACCCTGACAAAGCTTGTAGACCAGTCAATACCTTAATAATAATATTCTTGTGAATTAACATGTAACCTAATTGCAGCTTGGCAAGACTGCACAAATGAAACTTATCGACACGCTTCTTGCTATTTGCGACAGGAATTACCGGTAGATGCAGATTACCGGTAGATACGCTTAATCAAAATTTAAGAGAAGGGCGCTTTGCGAAAAGTAACATGTCTGACAAGCAACGTGCCGCAATAGTCATGAGGTGCCCATCAATCACTTCAATCGTCAAACAGTTTTTATACCTTAAAACACACAAAAAGGAAAACAATATAACAGCCCCGCCATGGTGGAATAGTGACTAAGGTACTCGGCTGCTGACCCGCTGGTCGTAGAACCAAATCCAGGCTGCCGTGGCTGCATTTTCGATGAAGGTGAAAAAGCTGTAGGCCCAAAAAACCTCAGGTGGTCGAAATTTCTGGAGCCCTCCGCTACGGCGTCTCTCATAATTGTATCGTGGTTTTGGGATGTTAAACCCAAAATATCAACCAAAACATAATCACAACCGAACTATGTGCTTCTTACCACAGGAAGCTTGCGGTAACACGCACAAAGTTCTGAAGAATTTGAAGAATATTTCTGAAAAATTTGAAATCTGAAGAATTTAAAATGATTCCCATAAGACTACACGCCCAATGCAAGCAGACGAGTTAATTTTGCGAATCACGCAAGCCCCAACGACAATGCCGGAATTCGCAAAAATTGAACTAAATAATAGATGCGTTGCGCTATTGATCAGAATACTGACGACCACCGTACGTTCTTGCTCCTTGTAATGATACTTTCGTGTTGGTTCTTCAACTGCGCACAAGTTTGTCATACGGAGAGTTGCAGCTTACTTGCGACCGCGTACTTCGTTCACTTTACAGTCGTTCCAGCTTGCGCTTGGTTTACGGCTTTTCGAGCGCGTGCGGAAAATCAAGACAACTGCCCGTACGCTATATATGTTGTGTGGCTTTGATAGAGAACGAAGCAAACATAAAAGACCGTTTTTTTTTTCGCTTCCTTGGTCATTTTGTGAACTTCCTATATATTGAAACAATCACAAAGCGACATTTTGCATGCGACCATGCATTAACATGAAAGTGGAAATTCCACAGACAAATGGGCCAATAATCCGTCAACGTTATTCTGTTTTAATTTATATCTAAAACATTATTTACAATAAAAACACAACGAATGTTCTGTAGTATGCTTTTTTGTTCTACATTATCTGATGACCCGAAGGTCGCGGCATCAAACCTTGGCCATGATGGACGCATTTTGAAAGGGTTGAAAATTATTTATTTTTAGTACTTAGGGCTAGTACGCGTTCAGGAACCCCGGGTGGCCGAAATTGGTGAAGCCGTACACTACGGCGTTTTTAATTACAATACCATGGTTTCGAGACGTTAAACACATGGATTATTATGCATTAGGCGTGAAGTCATGAATGATTTTCACAGTTTTACTCCTAGCTGAACATTACGAACAGTATGCGTTAATGAGGGACAACAGGTGCAAATAACAGTGCTGGCTGACTTCTTGAAGCCGGACCTTTTCAGCCCCACTAAAAATTAATTTATCGCATCGAAGTCAATAGGAACTGTGCACTAAGAATCCATCTCTTTATTGGGCGAAATATTTTCTCACAAACGCGAGGAGTTCTCAAATAATCAATAACGTAGCAAGCATGGTATTATTTCTCGAACTCAATCTCACGTCTGAGGTCCATTCACTTTTCAAACTGGAAACAAAATATGGTATTCAACTACTGTTCTAATTCACTATCATCAAAGTACGTACCCCAGAAATCGCGCGACACTAACATTATTTCCAAACAGCACTTTACGAAATGGTATATTCAGGGGTGCTACGCGGGATGACCTGAGCCTCTCGGAAGCCCGGCATTCCTCCAAGTTGGCACTGCCACGCCACAAACGCATATGCGTCGTTTACGTCAGTTTTCAAAGGAACGCAATGAGCGAATATGTAAACGCCTCCCACAGTAATCTTACGCCGTAACAAAAAAGAACTACATTAGTTATATTAACACGCAAGTGGTTTTTCTACGTTAATTCCCTCTTCTTAATTTTGTGTTCACCTAGTGCAGATTTATATCATTTTGATGTGTTTTTACCTGGGTCTATTCATTGTATTTTGCAATAACTGTATAGTTGGAGGTTAATGCTTGTCTTCATTGTTCCTTTCTTCCGCTGTCTGCCTACTTTGCGCTTCAGTTGTAAAAATATGAAATATCAAGTAGTAGCCCTTTTTCCCACCGTGCTTCTGTGGTAGAATACTTGACTGCCAGGCAGAATGCTGGTGCTCGATTCCTGCTGATACCCTAACATTTACTCTTTGCATTTGTCAGGTCAACGCTTTCCATGTCAGCCTCTTCCTATCGGTCAAGCAATAAAATTACCCTTGTCTATTATCGCAGTTCTTCGGTAGATATAAACTGTCAATCACTTTTGGCACATGCCCGAAAAGCTGTGGAACATAGATGCCTGTGGGTATGTGCCACATTTTCACTGTAAATGCTTTGACGACGTATGAGGTCTGTTAGAAAAGCATCTGACATTTGGTGGAACAAAAAAACTAGCATAATTGGAGTGTTGGAAACGTAATCCGTCTCAAAGTAGTCCCCTCGGGACTCTACACATTTTCTTCCAGCAGTACTGCCATTGTTGGAAGCATTCTGAAAAGGCCTCTTTCGGAATGAAGTTCAAATAAGCTGAAGTGGCAGTCCTAATGTCCTCCCTTGTCTGAAGTTGCCCTCTCATGTTTTCGGAAACCCTCTCAAGTCGCAGGGGGCAATATCAGGAAAGTAAGAAGCCAGTGGAACTACAGAAGTGATTTTCGCCAAAAAAGTCAGAACCATGTGAGATGAATGTGCAGGAGAAATGTCGAGATGGATGTACCAGTTCATGCTGACTATAACTCAGGTCTCTTGCGCCGCCCAGCTATACGTAGGTTGCGGAGCAAATACCTTCAGTACTCTTAGGTGATTGTTTGACCCTGTGGTGCATACTTGTGGTGTACTACACCGCGGAAGTGACAGAATCTACTCATCATCCCTTTAACGTTGCTGTGCCCTTTGTGGGCCTTCTTTGGTCTTGGTGATATAAAATGCTTCCACTGTGAGACGACTGGGCTTTTGTTTCCGAGTCTTATCCATACACCCAAGACTCGTTACCCGTGATAATTGTGTTCATGAAGTTGGGTCACTGCTTGTGAAATACAGTATGTCCTCTGAGACATACACACAAAATTGCTTTTGCTGTACCGTGGGCAGTTTCAGCATTACTTTCGCCGCACCTCTCTTCATAGTCAAATCTTAGGTCACAGAGGAATGTGCACAGAAAGTGCTGATGCCCACTTCTTTCGCAATTTCCAGGATACTCGCACGACGGTCCCGCATCACCACGGCGTTCATTTATTATTCACTCCTTATTCTGTAAGTGGCTCATAGCGTAGTCACTGAAAGCCGTCTTGATCTTCCGAACAATTACCACTTGGCTGTCACGCCATTTATGGCAAATTTTGATTCCATAGCGCCGATGCAGTCTCTCCATCATTTTCCCTGCAATAGAAAACCGACAGAGCACTGCGCTGTATACTTCCCCCAAACACTGCATCCCAGCGACTGACACTATTCGCAGGCGGGGAAATATTCACGCCTGCGCACGAAGGTTCAAGGTCAGCTGATTGTTTCAAATCCATCAGGTGCTTCAAAAAATAAGGTTGGACACTTTTGCAAGATCGATTGATTGATATGTGGGGTTTAACGTCCCAGAACCACCATATGATTATAAGAGACGCCGTAGTGGAGGGCTCCGGAAATTTCGACCACCTAGGGTTCTTTAACGTGCACCCAGATCTGAGCACACGGACCTACAATACTTCTGTATGAGACCTTGTTTGCCACAGGATGGTAGATTAATAATGTCATGACGAGTGAGTCAAATTCATCAAGCCATCTTACCCTCCCAGACTAATTTTAAATGCGAAGCATTGCTTAAAGAACTTCAGCGACTTTAAGCGTATCTATCTATCCATCTATCCATCTATCCATCTATCCGTCTATCCGTCTGTCTGTCTATCTATCTATCTATCTATCTATCTATCTATCTATCTATCTATCTATCTATCTATCTATCTATCTATCTATCTATCTATCTAGCCACCTACAACTTTTAGCTCTCCTGGCCGTTTCGATAATGGTATTATTACCAAACTTGGTATGGCATAACATGACTATATGAAGAACATATCTGACGTTATAATATGAAAATCATGACATGAATGTCATGAAAGTTATGATTTACATTTTATGGCACTGCGGCTCTTGCGGTGGTTTCGTTCACACGACAAGACAGGACAGACAGACAGACAGACAGACAGGACAGACAGACAGACAGACAGACAGACAGACAGACAGACAGACAGACAGACAGACAGACAGACAGACAGACAGACAGACAGACAGACAGACAGACAGACACGACAGACAGACGACAGACAGACAGACAGACAGACAGACAGACAGACAGACAGACAGACAGACAGACAGACTAGATAGATAGATAGATAGATAGATAGATAGATAGATAGATAGATAGATAGATAGATAGATAGATAGATAGATAGATAGATAGATAGATAGATAGATAGATAGATAGATAGATAGATAGATAGATAGATAGATAGATAGATAGATAGATAGATAGATAGATAGATAGATAGATAGATAGATAGATAGACAGACAGACAGACAGACAGACAGACAGACAGACAGACAGACAGACAGACAGACAGACAGACAGACAGACAGACAGACAGACAGACAGACAGATAGATAGATAGATAGATAGATAGATAGATAGATAGATAGATAGATAGATAGATAGATAGATAGATAGATAGATAGATAGATAGATAGATAGATAGATAGATAGATAGATAGATAGATAGATAGATAGATAGATAGATAGATAGATAGATAGATAGATAGATAGATAGATAGATAGATAGATAGATAGATAGATAGATAGATAGATAGATAGATAGACAGACAGACAGACAGACTCGAAGTCGCCGAAGTTCGCTAAAAATGCTTCGCATTTAAAAACGAATTGCGGCAAGAAAAAAAATTCCTGTACAGCGTGAGAAGCTTATGGAGAGCATAGTTTTGCTCGAAGGTATATTCATATCTGGGTGTGTTTTTTCTTGTAAAATTGAAGTTCGTGGGAGAACACACGTAACTATTGTTGTGCTCTACCGTATAGAATGAACCAGGTATTTTCTTAAATAATGCCCTCCTTTTATTTTCTGAAAGCAACGAGGCTGTGACTGATGCCGCTGTTGAGGTTTTCTGAGCCCGTTGAGGTTTTCATTGTCGCTTTTGACTTTAACATAGACACTTAGGAGGAGAAGGGGAATGAAAACAGTATGGAGCTGTCAATATTTTAAATTATGCAACCAAAGGAAAGCGACGAGTATAGCTTGTTTTGATACCAGAAATAATTTTGTTTCTTAAGGGCTAAAGACAAAAGCGTAGTTTCTGTGCGGCCAAACAACATAGTAGTCTCGGTGTTCTGTAACTGGGTGACCATCAACTGAAAAGAAGATAGCAAATGTCATTGGAAACTCCCTTCAGTGGCTGTAATGATGGTATGAAAAGGACTGTGCTCTACGACCACTCTGCAAATGCCTCCCGATAATTAATCCTTGAGAAAAAGCGATGCAGGCCCACATGTACCCAGACGATAGAAATGGCCAGAGACAACGCATGCCGTGTCTGCAACAGCACTGTATGTTTCAACAGATCTCCCACGAGATGACTATTTTCATTCAGTCACATAGCAACAAGACACTCACTTGGCGCTGTTGTATTTAACAGAAGTGTCAAGAAATCTAGACTGAGTTCGCCATTACAGTCTATTTATACCAACATTTTCACAAAGCTTGAAAACTGTGAAGGTATGCCACAGTATGTTGAAATAGCGTTGCAAGAAGCGTGAGGTTATAATTTCCATAAAGCACTGGGGTTTTAAGAAGGTGTATAGGCCAAGATGACTTTAATATTCGTTTCACAAGGCCATAACGTACTCTCCTTGCTTCCATGAGCTTTCCATACTATGTCGAGGGATCAGCGTATCATAACTTTGGCAAAAGCAATTTATTATAATTCGCACTTGTTGCTTTCTGTTTAATTTAACTAAATGGGCAGGGTCTCAATAAAATCCAACCCAAACTTTTTCGTGGTCCTAAAGGGTTGATAAATGCACACTTAACTCCGACAAAAGACGCAAGGCTTTGATGATGACGAAAGTATTTAGCACACTCCTAACGAATATAATCAAAATCAGTGCAATACTTGTTATAGAGATTCTTATTAGCATCGTATAAATTATCCTGCTCCTAATTGACGTCACCAAACGTCAATGGTAATCAGTTTCACTACTTTATAAGCACTCTAACTTAAGCAGAAATATACAGTGACGTCATTTGCATTAAGCACAATTATATATGCTTTTAACATGGTCTTGTGAAGGAAGCAACATCAAGTTTCGCTGCCTTTGCATTTGCAGCGTGTAATTGTTCGAAACAAGAACTGGAAGAAGGAGACACAAGCTCAACGGGAAGATGGTACTTTGATAGCGACAAGAAAACGTGTAATGTCTCCACAAAATCATTGGATGGCTGCAACAAGTTCGACACAAAAGGCAATTGCAAGTGGTATTGTCTCAGAGTCCTTGAATAAAAGAAAGCCAAATGTAATGGTCAGTGAAAATTCACCAATGTAAATTGTGCTCACAGTTTGATATTCAAATGTTGAGGCAGAAATTAACAGTGAGCGAATACTTAAAACTTCGACGTCAAATGTTAACTGTGTTGCTTTAAAAAGGTGCAGTAATACAACTAGTCTATTGAATTGTTCGCGTAAAGCTTATGACCTTATCGCTCACTGTTGTTAACAAGCCAGTGCAAGTTTAGTGCGAACATTTTCCTTTATATTTATATAGATATCTTCAATATAGCATTGTGAATTATGAGACGGCATCAATAATGTGATCTTCATACACTGTGGAAGATAAGAAATGCTTTGAGTGCAGTTTAAATAGTGCGCATGTCACAAAGAGTGGTATAAATCAGACGTAGCAGAATTGTAACAAAAATAATTCAGCAAAAGAACTAGTCGTACTCAGTTAGACTGAACAACTTTTAGGGTGCGCAATTCTACACCTATTCACGTTTGCCATGTCCCCTTAATTGGATTCCTTTTTCATTCAAGCAAATGCGGACGTTCAAGTTTCCACAAAATGTGTTCATTTTGGTAAAGTCAGGGCCTTTCCTGATTCCAATAGTTGAACACAGCTGTATAACTAAATAAGGAGCTTTTCAGGTTTTCTACGTGAAAGCACTTTTACTTTTATTTTTCTCATGGGCTCACAGTTTGATGTTCAAGAAATAAGCCTTCGGCGGGCAGCGCACACGTATAAACAATATAAGTTTATAAACATAACGAATCTTGTTTGTAACAACTAGTTTGCAAATGTTCAATATAAGGTTTGATTTTTTCGCGCAGTATACTAGTATTTCTGCGTGACTGTCACTGAAATGTAATTTGATCAATGGCAGGAAAGTAAAGTTTAAATATTGTCGTGATTCATTCAGCACAATATTGCATATTCAGACCACGCTTGACGCTCCACAACAACAAAAAAATCACACTTTGCGCTTGCGTGTCAGTGGACTGTCGATGTGCGTAAGCTACGAATCATATACTGTATGACCTGTGCTCTGAATGGCACAACTGAATAGGTGCTCATTCGACAAGTCAATAAAAGTTACTCCACATATAATATAGTGCCCTGAAATGTAGAAGCATTCCACAAACTATGCAATAAAACCACAATATAATAATCCAAGGAACGTATATGGGACGTAAGTGTGCTAGGTTGTGTTGATAGGTGATTTTAATGCACATCATCCTCTCTGGGGTAGCACTATAACAAATCATCGCGGAAAGGATTTAGCCAATTTTATATACAACTATGGACTAAGCGTACTCAACGACGGATCACCTACATTTGTTCGTGGCACGTCTTACAGCAGCTGCCTCGAACTCTGTTTCGTTTCCAGAAGCCTTCTGTCTTCCACATGTTGGTGCACAGATTTGGACACTCGCGGCAGTGACCACCTTCCAACCTATGTTCAGTTCAGGTGGTTTCGCCGCACGCACACACGCTACGTCCGTCAAACCAACTGGACACTGTTCAAGGCATCTGTCAAGTCTGGCTGTGAGCACACGACTGATCCATTCGAGGTAGAGAACATCATTGCTTCTTCACTGCGTGACACAACCAAACAGGTTAACCTGCCGATGCAGAGATAACCAGTTGACTCCCAATACGAGGCCCTTCGTGCAATCCGTCACCGTGCCGAACGCCGATACAGACGAACGAAGTCGTCTTCAGACCTTTCCGCCTGTCATCGAGCTCATCGACATGTTCTTCAGCATCTTGACAAGATTTACAGGCAACGTTGGCGAACTTTCTGTGAATCTCTGGACCCCAGGCAACCTCTATCTAAGATCAGACGGGTGGTACGAAGTTTGCAGACAACTCCCCAACAACGTCAACCATTTCAAGCTGTTGCTCTACATAAAGGACGGACAGAAGTTGAGATAGCCAGTGACTACTGTAGCCTCATCGTGGACACCACTGATGGTGTAGCCACTAATGAACCTCTTACTACCATTGCGCCTCCACCGTCTGACGAGCGCCTTGATGTACGTTTTACAATACATGAGCTTGACGCTGCGATTTCTGCCTCCCGCCGATCATCGGCACCAGGACCTGACGGAATCACGTATGCTGCACTCAATCATCTTGATACAGAAGCACGACGTATCCTGTTATCTCAATATAACACCTCATGGGAGTCAGGAGAAGTCCCAGCTAATTGGCAATGTAGTCGCATTATTGCATTGCTTAAGCCGGAAAAGTGTCCTTATGCACTTTCCTCCTACAGACCAATCGCGTTAGCCAGCTGCGTCGGAAAAGTGATGGAAAGAATGGTACTGGCACGATTAGAGTGGCTTCTATAGAGCAACAACTCCTTTCCTGCATTTATGAACGCCTTCAGAAGAGGCTGATCTGCCATTGATGGTGTGGTCGACTTGATCACCAGCGTTTAAGAGGAAAGAAGCCGACGCAGACTAGTGGCGGCGGTCTTCTTAGACAATAAGGGTGCCTACGATAATGTGCTGCATTATGCGATCCTTGACGCACTGGAATATTTCGACATCGGTGGACGACTGTACGCTTGGATTTTTAGCTACCTTGGGGACCATGACTACTACTACCATGACGACAAGTAACGGAGACACCGATCAATATAAGGTTCATCGTGGTGTTCCCCAAGGAGGAGTTCTCAGCCCGATTTTATTCAATGTCACAATGATCGGCCTAGCAGCAGAACTTCCCACCACGGTGAAGATCACTGCATACGCTGATGACATATGCATATGGGCATCCGGAACTACTCGTCTGCAATTGCGAGCTCGACTACAGCGTGCAGTGACGATCACATACAAATTTCTACGACGTCAGGGGCTCACTCTTTCAATCTACAAATGCGCAGTGCTTGCGTTCACGCGCAAGCATATGTCGCAATACTCGATATTTATTAATGGGACAGCGATACCTGCTGTAACGCACCACAAGTTCCTTGGGGTTGTCGTACACAGAGATCTATCGTGGACGAGGCATGTCGCAGTACTTAAATCTAAATTGAAGAGCTTTGCTCCCATTCTTCGCCACGTAGCAGGAGCAAGATGGGGCCCATCAGAATCATCGCTACTTATTTATTTATTTTTATTTATTTATTTATTTATTTATTTCAACATTCGGGATGCTGAGGGCCGTGGTCAAAAAGCCTCTAATGGGCTTGACTGGACCACGACCCCTTACGAATGGGCAGCATAGGCAACACTTTTATTGCAGTGACAATGTACAAAAATTTGAGCAAGCATAAAGCATCAAGTATAATAAGCATAAGCATAATAAAGCATAAGCATAATAAAGCATGAAGATTGAAAAGTAATAAACTTAAAGAAATGACCGTAATTATTTCCTTACACATACGATATCAATAAGAGAGTGTAACGATGCAAGAAAAGAAGATCGCAAGATTAGCACCAAAGTAAAAAAAAAATATGGGGCATGTGCCCATACGCTTACTACACTTACAATCAGAACAGTTACTCAAATGGAAGACGATATGGCATTCAAGTGAAACGGCAGGAGGAAGCGCAGCATTTCTTTGCCGTAGTTAGTGCGCGTGCGCGGGATAAGCCATGTGTGATTGAAACGCGTGTTATAAAGAACTTTGCGGTGGTTTAGGTTGGCAATGGTTCCTAAAAGGTTGTCGCCTTTTAATCCTGCCTGGTAGCGTTTCACAAGCATTGCGCGGTAGTATTCAGGTAGAGGTAGCAGCTTCATGTCGTGAAATATGGGAGTGGTGTGACTGTGATATGGAGCATTTGCAACGACACGAACAGCCCTTTTCTGTATGACGTGCAGTTTGCGGATATTTGTTAGAGTTGTCGTACCCCAAACCAGATGACAGTAGTTGACGTGAGATAAAAACAGGGATTTATAGATGAGAAGTTTAACTGCCTTAGGTAGCGAGAAACGCACCCGGGATAATATGCCCGAAATCCTTGATATAGTGCCACATAGTTTTTCAGTGTGTGCGTTCCAAGACATGTGTTGATCGAAAATTATTCCCAGACACTTAATACGCTGTACTATCTCAAGTTCTGAACTGCCAAGTTTTAATGGGACACGACAAGGGGTTTGTTTATTTTTCGGCCTGAAATATACAGCTTTTGTTTTTGATGTGTTAAGTTTTAAACAGCTAACGCATGTCCACGTGGCCAACTTCGCCAGTACCTCATTTGCGTCATTAATTAAGTTTGTATAATTTTCAGCAGTAAGAAGCAAGGTTGTATCATCAGCGTATATAATACATTTTACAGGCGTGTCAATTTTTACAATATCATTTATGTATATACAAAAAAGCAGAGGCCCTAATATGCTACCTTGTGGTACACCCGCTGAAATTTTTAGTAAATTGGAGGTACAATTGCCGACGACTACTTCCTGCTGCCGATACATTAGGTATGATTCAATGAGTTGTAAGAAAACACCTCGAAATCAATAGTGTGCACATTTCTTTAGCAGCGTAATGTGATTTATTGTGTCGAACGCCTTTGAATAGTCTACGAAGATGCCTAAAGTGTGTAGTTCGCGTTCAAAAGCATTTAGTATAAATTCTTTCTGTTCTAAAAGAGCATGTTCAGTCGTACGGCCTTTGATAAAACCAAACTGCGAAGGAGTGATGATGTGGTGCTTATCTAGGAAAGAAACCATACGCTTTTGAATTAGTTTTTCCAGACCTTTTGAAATTACTGGAAGTATAGATATCGGTCGGTAATTGTTTAGTGCATTTTTATCTCCTCCTTTGTACAGCACAACCACTTTTGCAACTTGTCACTTTTGTGGGAAAATTCCGGTGGAAAAAGCAAGATTAAAGATATGCTCTAATAATTCAGCAATGATATCTAATACGTGTTTGATGGGCTTAATCTGTATGTCATATGCGTCACAACACGTGCTGTTTTTCACAGACGAAAAAGCATGTGAAAGTTCACCAGCTGTTGTTGGCGCCAAAAACGCGCTCTCAGAGATACTGTCAGACAAATATGTGGTACAAGCTGAATTGTACTGTTCCTTTGCTAGAGATACAAAATAGTCATTGAATAAGTTTGCTAAATCATCCTTACAAATAACGTCACCGTCTATCACAAGCTCAGTAGGCCTGATGTCATCACCGTTACGGCCAAGAAATTTGTTTAGTCTAGACCAAGCCAAGTCTTGTTTATTCATTACATCTTTGTTGAAGATGCTGTTTAAGTACGTTCTCTTTTTGTAACGCAACAGGCTGTTTACTTTATTTCGCTGGGCTTTGAAACGTTTAAGCGTTTCTTCGTTCTTGTTTTTCAGGAAGTTTTCGAACAATTTATTTTTACGTTTTATTTCATTAAGACAACTTTTAGTCAGCCACGGTTTTTTGGCTTTGCGCGTATGCTTGAGCTGTTTGTACGGAAAGCATTTCTTGTACACCCTTATCAGTTTGTCATGGAAAATATCATAGGCGGCTTCAGGTTCTTGCTCGCAATACACGCCTGACCAATCGGTTAACGATATCTCCTTGCGAAATGCAGCCAGTGTATATTCATTAATATCTTGAATAACTATCGGTTCTCTGAGTTGGGCTGGCGCACAGTTTACGGTTTCGTTTATCAGCATAAAGATAGGAAGGTGGTCACTGATGGGTGCGCTTAGTACGCCGGACAAACATTTCGAAGCTTCTATGTTAGTAATGAACATATCTATTAATGTCGCAGTGTTTTTGTCAATGCGGGTTGGGATGGTGATAACATTAGAAAACCCATTGGATTCAATAACTTGACAAAGTTCTAACTGACTTTCTGATGGCTTTGCAACGTCGATATTGAGATCACCTGCAAGAACTAGTGTACTACCAGTGTCTCCAACCCAACGCAAGTATGTATCTAAGAATACTAAGAAGTTCGACTTGTTACCACTAGGAGGGCGGTATAAAACACCATAAACAAAACCGTCACTTTGTACAGTCAATACTTCATAATCATTAGTGACATGCGAAAACTCGTGAACCAGCCTACATTTTACGGAGTTTTTAGCCATCATCAAAACACCACCTCCTATTTTTGTTGGGCGATTCAAAAAGAAGGTTTCATAGCCGGGTGATCTTAGAACCACAGATTCATCCCTGTACCATGTTTCCGTCATCATAAGAACATGAGGTTCAGAGCGTATAGTTGAAATAAGGGCGGTTATTTGGTCTTCTTTATTTCGCGCAGATTGTGCGTTGAGATGAAGGAAGGACAAGCCATTCTTTTTCGTGGAAAGTAATGCGCCTAATTTTTCGAGTGTCACGTAATCTTTGTCTGCCATCTTTCTCTTTAGGTAACAGTCGCTTTGGTCATTAACAGTGGCTATTCTCTCATTACTGAGAGGTCCTGCACGCTGGCGATGACGTGAACTCGGCTGTCCTCAGTTTTTCGCACCTTGATGTGACCATTGTCCACCCACAGAAACTTCCCTTGCTTTTCTCTCTTTAGTGAGAGCGCTTGTGCAAACAATCTTTTGTTGTTGGGTGTGAGGTGGTCATTAACGTACACATTGGCACCTTGTGACTGAGCAAAACCGAGTGACTCGGTTGTTAGACGTGCCCTGCGTGCTTTACGCAAAAATTCATCCTTCTTGACCCGAGAACAAAACCTCGCGATTATGTTCGTGTCCTTTTTTGCTGGCACGCGATGCACAGCGTCGATATCATCCTTTTTTATGGGACAGTCAATTACATCACCCATTTTCTGAAGAGTGGTGGCGCAATCCTCCCCCTTTTTTAATGGCACACCCTTTATCTCAACGTTGTTAAGTCGCGAACGCTGCTCCATGTCAGCCAGTTTAGCAGCCAGTTCATCATTTGATTTTTGAAGAGACTTGTTATCGGCTGAGGTAAGCTCATGCTTATTTTTCATTTCTTCATAAAAAGTGCTGATGGCAGAGACACTTTCACGAAGCTGTTCAATTTCGGCTCGAAGCTGTTGCACTTCGCGTGACAGCTCAGCATTTCACGGCATCATATAAACGTAACAGTGACTTACAGCACAATAACCACTGGCAGCAGCAGTCGCGACAACAAAAGTAGAAGCAAAAATCAGCGGTGCAATTAATGCACAACCAACCTGCGCAAAGGAAGAACGTTGCTCAGTGGACTCGACTTCCTGCTGCCACGACCGCCACTGCCAAAATGTGGCTACACGAGCACAGTGTTGAGCCTAAGTAGTGTCTCCGGTAGGTGTCCTCGCAGTCCGTGCTTGCGCAGAAAGTTCGTTCTTTGTGGCTGTAGCGACAGGGTAGTGACGTTGCCTCACCAGATATTCCAAGTAGACGGGTCGAGAAATCCAGAGAATATCCCGATAGCCCGAAGAGCCGAACCAAACAACTGTCACGATATGCACAAGTCAGCACCTGCGCAAAGGAAGAACGTTGCTCAGTGGACTCGACTTCCTGCTGCCACGACCGCCACTGCCAAAATGTGGCTACACGAGCACAGTGTTGAGCCTAAGTAGTGTCTCCGGTAGGTGTCCTCGAAGTCCGTGCTTGCGCAGAAAGTTCGTTCTTTGTGGCTGTAGCGACAAGGTAGTGACGTTGCCTCACCAGATATTCCAAGTAGACGGGTCGAGAAATCCAGAGAATATCCCGATAGCCCGAAGAGCCGAACCAGACAACTGTCACGATATGCACAAGTCAGCACCTGCGCAAAGGAAGAACGTTGCTCAGTGGACTCGACTTCCTGCTGCCACGACCGCCACTGCCAAATTGTACAATGCCCTATTTGTGGGATACATTCGACACAGCATGCCGGTGCTTTCCAATATGAGACCTAGTTGTGTGAAGACAATAGAGAGTGTTCAAGCTCAATGTTTACGAAGATGCTTGGGTCTACCGCGCTGTACTTCAACAAATGGGACAATCGCAGAGGTCTGCGCTTGTCCCATCAGTGTATACATGCTCTGCGAGCCACTTAGAGTTCACTTTCGATTACTGAGCAGACACAGACAGCACCCACTGTCAGTACTACCCGCCACTCACTCAGATTGCAGTTTCTCAAGAGTAATTTCGCGGCATGAAAATATTGTACCATCAAGGTTTTCTCCGCCAAATGCCCCTGCAGTGACTCCATGGGTCCTGGCTAAAGCACCTGTCTCTTTTACGATACCTGGAATTACGGAGAAGTCGCTCATTTCTTCTGTTGGCCTCAGACAACTGACCCTATATCACATTTATACAACGTACAGTGATTCTCTGCACGTGTACACCGACGGATCCACCACGCTAAACACCTCCGTCACAGCCTTTGTCATCCCAGACATGGATATCGCTCAACGATTCAAAGTGGACCATAAAACCACATCAACTGCCGCAGAGCTTGTCGCTATCCGGGAGGCAATAAGGTTTATTTCCGGAGAGCGACCTCGAGCCTGGACGATTTTCTGTGATGCCAAATCCACGTTGGAAACCATTAATTGCATCATGAAGCAAGGTTCGTATTACAGCTTGGCAATAGAAATCACAGAACTTATTCAGGTGCTTCAACAAATGGTCATCTTATAACTTTCCAGTGGATTCCCGCTCATTGCGGCGTGATGGGAAACGAAGAGGCAGACGCTGAAGCTGAAAATGCCTTAAGCAGTGCCCCTGAAGTACGCATTGCGTTTTCACGAGCTGACACGAACGCCCTGCTTCGCTGCGTGATGCGCAGCTAAACACTTCAGCACTGGACCAAACCGGAACGGCGACACCAGCGACTTCACAAATGGGACCCAGAAATGAGGTTCCGCATGCCTCCTAAATTGAAACGGCAACTCACAAGTATGATCCACCGCATTCGTCTTGGTGTAGCGTACACCAGACGTTACGCACATATAATCGGTCGCAGTGACACCGGTCCTAATTGTGAACACTGTGATGTGCCAGAAACACTTGAGCACATATTTTGTGTCTGCCCAGCATACGCACGTGAACGACAAACACTGATTTTTTCTACTGAACTATATCGCAGTAGGTCCATGACTAAGAAATCTTAGCGCCACAGAACGGAAACAAAAGAAAGAAACGTAGACAACACGAGCGCTAACTTCAAACCAAGTTTATTAGTAGTAACAACTTAGATGCTTGTTCGCGTTCATCTGTACCTGTGAGTACGTTTCGTGCGTCAAACGTGACCCGCGATGCGTTAGAATCGCGGGTCACGTTTCGATCTGCTTGCCATTCGGCGCGTGACCTACCAATTCATTGATATCGCGTTCATTGCTTCGTCTTTGCGGCAAAGCTGTAACATTTTTGTGCATTCTTTGTTCTTGAGGCGCCACTGGACATTCGATCTAGCTACCGTTCTTCACGTCGCATTGTAATTGTCGCTATCACATTCATTGCTGTGTCCTTGCGGGGAAATGGTCACCTTTACAGCGAGAGTTGTATACGGCTACGAGAAACCAAAAGCAGTTAGACGTCAGTCTCACGAGTGGTCATCATTGGCTGTACTATCACTTACGTTGCTTTCAGCGTCGTACCTGAGCACGCGCACTATTGCCTGCGTTGTGTGTGACGTCCTCCATACCCTTGAAGCCATGACATCAATCATCTGCGCATCGGTTTCTACTGAGAGCTTCCACGTGGGTAACCCACGGACAATTCTAGGAAGGCGCAGACAGTTAAAATGTGAAAGACCTCGCATTTCCTGGGCTAATGGTGCAGTCCTGGCACAAAAAACAGGCCCGGGAGACCGAGTGCTTGCAGCAACTGCGTACTGATGTTCAAACAGGCTTCCATGCCACGCTAAATCGCGAACGAGAATGCAAGCACCGGTGGCGGGCGGATCGCGGGAGGATCCTGCAAACTGCGGCGTCAAGTACTTTTCTGATCTCATAGACTTGCAACAACGCCGAGCCGAACAAGAAGTGTTGCGGACATGACAGCGCCAACGTGATGATAGCGAGAGTGCGTTCGCTGGGGTGAACGCCTGCTTTCGGCGAAAGTTTCTCCAGCGACCCTTTGGTTTTAGCTGCGACGTTTGTGGCTGCCTGTGGTTCTTGATTAACCACTGTGATTAACGCGCTGCAAACGTATTGAACCGCTAAATATGCTAATCTATTAGAGTGCTCATTCGAGACACAATGTGTGGCGCGTGAAATAAACACTGTGCTTAACCCAAACAAAACGTATGTCTAACCTTATGAAGAAGCGTGAACACGTAATCAATAGTTGTGAATGGTTTCAGTGCAGCGTCACGTTCAATCCAGTGGTAAACACCGGGGCCACTCGTTTAAGCTTGCACTGGTTAACTACTTGTACAAAGTGCTTTGATTGTGATTTTTAGGGGAAAAGCTTGTCTTATTCTAACCTTGTCAAGCGTCACACGGGACCGAGAGAAGAAGACACAAGATAAGAAAGAAGGCCGTATTTCCCGAACAGTGTAATAGACGGCGCTGTCTCATAAAAGTACACGCAAACTGCTGTTGAGTGAGGATAATCTAGATGGCGTTGCACCAATATTCTCCAATTGGCTGCTGCGCGGGTTGTGCCTGGGTGCGCGAGGAAGGAGTGCCCCCCTCAGTGTCCTGGATAGTCGCCGTACGTGGCGGATGATTGGTGGGTCATGGACGAAGCAGAGCGGCGGGCGCGTTGAAGACGCTCGCACTCGGCTTCCTTGGCTCGCGTCTCGTCTGTGTTACCCGCACGCCGTCTGAAATCTCGAACGTGATTGGACGCATTGATGCATGCACGGATGTACGGACACACGAACGGACAGACGGATGGACGCTTTTCCCTACTCATCATCATTCACTCCATGGATATACTGTGCGTTTTTTGTTCGTGCTCATGTGAATGCAGCAATACTGTACTAAACGCAAAACTCACACGTACACGTGATATTTCTTAAATGTTCGTGACTCAAGAACCTGTAAACTAGCCACGACTGGTAAACAGGGCTCAGGCGTTGCCAGCAAGCCAGGCCTACCTGGACCGAGGAGGCTACACACTTTAGGGCTGAAGTACAATGGGCCCGGTTCAAATAAAGCTAATTTCATTCATTTATTCACCAGTAGAGCTTGAAACAAGATAAGCAAATCCGTTTCTTGCCCTCTTTAACATCTGGTCACAAATACAAGACATAACTAAATAATTTACTCCTGTTCACGTTTTGTAAAATCTGCAGAAAAACGAAATGTGGTCATCCAGTGTATTTCTTGTGAATATTCTGTGATATTTTGTTTTATACCATGAGTGTCTGTACCACGTGTTAAATACAACGTTTCAATACGTCATTATAGAGGTGCGATGCACGTTAAAAGATGTGTGGAAGCCAATGCCACACTCACCTTTTTTACTATGACGTTAAATGCTAATATAGCTCAAGGCACCCTCCCTGTTTCCTTGTGCTACGACCACTTTGTCCGAGACCAAAGCAGTTACTTCACCTGTTGCTATCTCTTGGAATTTCTTTTAGCTGGAAGACTTGAGGTGTTATTCACGCTGTATTACTGGCTTAAATCTGCGGATACCACCATTCCGCCACTGAGACAGTTACACCATACTTTGGTGTGCCTGAGCACCGGTTTTTTTTAAGGAACAACTTAGGCGCTATACATGCCCAAGCCGTCCTAGGCCGTTTCATTGTGTGGCCCCTACTTCGTTCACAACCGCGTTTGTTTAGTTTTTTTTTTCAACTCCCTCTATTGATCGATAAGCACTGTATTCCATAGGTACTGTAGCCATTCATTATCTCTTAAAATCTGCTATAAAAACTGTGGCATATTTTTTTTTGGAAATAGACCCATCTTAAGATATTGCATATCTAATCAGAAAAATTGATACTGAAGAGGTTGGATTTGGAGAAAGTTGTCAAAGCTTGGAAAGTCAATGCACTAAATACTCTATGACCATAACTTGTCCTGTTTAAATACCTAAACACAGTGGCACGTGATAGCATTCAAAACAAAAAGTTTTCAATAAGGCAGATTGACAAGCAGTGCGGCAATAATTGTGTTTGTATGTGCACTTGCAAATACATTGACGCAATACAGTTTTCAGATCTTTTCCTGGCCAATGTTCTCTTACTGTTTAGTTAAGATCGAAGCAATGTCTCTGACATTCTTCGCTGCTTTAGAAATCGTTACAGCCGCCGGCTACAGGCACACGTGATTAGGCAATGGGATGTTGAGCTGTTGTACAAGCAAACATCGTTGTTCGTTCGGCGTATGTATCTGAATTCATCAAGCGTTGGGCAAAGACATATTAAAACCAATAATATGAAATAAACAGATAACATAAACAGTGTATGATCAAAAGTGTCGAAAGGCGTCAATGCAGAAGGTGGCATTTTATTCAGAAAATGGATAGAGTTACCTGAGAAGGTGTTTAGGAGAGTCGTTAAATGCGGAACCATTTATCGTCCAACTCAATAAGAAAACTGCGCCTAATCTGTGTCAAGAATAAATCGTTTTAAAACTGAAATATTAAAATGAAACTGCTTTTCCGGGGAGTGCTGGATATGGAGCTTAACCAAGTAGAGACGAGTTTTTTTTTCATTATTATTTCGACCTGTTTTAGCAGCTTCACAGTAAACAAAGAAAACTTCGGCCACATGGTGTCTTGAAGGGGTACCCTAACCTACGGAAAGGCTTATTGCCGTGAGTTGTGGGCGTTTTCATAAAGCTGCATAAATTGAAAAGCTTTGTCGGGATGTGTGACCATATGGTCACGCTAGTAACTCTTTCCTCTTCCAGAATCCGCGTGTCTTACCAATTGGGCTCAACATCTTTTCAGATTTTTATGGCAACAACAAATGCACAGCAACACAAATTATGTTCGGTGAACTGAACATCGAACTTCAAAGCATGGCCATGCTCGATAGATACTATAGTGATACCAAACAAGCTGCAAGAAGACGCCGTGTATAAAAATATCAATAAATATTTTGTGATGGTGTGTTGCACACTCAGAATGGCAACAGGTGGTGCTGACTGACTCTACCACGTTTAAATGCATATATATGCCGTACAAAGTTGACGGAGGGATAACCGCCGTGGCAGCAAGATTGGTAGAGCATCGGAAGCGTTATTCGGAGGTCGCACATTCGGTCGCTGCCAGTGGCAAGTTATCGTTTCGTTCACTTTCATTTCTTTACATTTATATTACAATATCTTGTGATAGCATTCCCTACAGTTCTCTTGCCACTATTTACTGTTAGTTCTCATTATTATTGCAACTAACAAAGAAAAGCGTGCCCTAAAATTTACACTTTTTTCCATCAGTAATTTTATGTAAAACATAATTCAAAGTCGACATGGACCATTCTGCACATTAAAGTACTTCCGACTTTTTAACCAAGCTTTAAAGGTTATCGTGCGTTTTGGTTATCAAAGAATTAACCTTGCATTAGCTCATCGCACTAAGACGAAATATACTATGAAAGATGCCGTGCGAATGCGGCTGAACAAGAGCCTTTTTGCAAAGTTACAATCATAGTTTCTTACAAGAATGCCGTGCTTATGCATTACTTAGGGAAATTATAAAGAAGTAAAAGTATAAATGTGTAGCCTGGTAGGCAAACTTTAGTGTTCAAAAGAAAATAACAGAGCATGAGATTCAGGATATTAAACTAGTCAGAACGACCCCACACGAGCGTGAATTTCATGTTGTCCTAAATTATCCGTCTTCCCAATTTCCTTGCTTTCACTTTCTTGAATCAAAAAGGCGCATGTTCCTCGATCTGCTCCTCCTTTTTTTTTTTGCAGTCATTTGAAATCGCACCGTGCTTTACCCCAACGCTTTGTGCTCGAGATTTTAATCATTCCAGAACCAACACATCCGATTCTTGTGCAGATAAGCGAAAAATCGCCATTCTATTTAGTGACAGCTACGCGAGTCTGAATCTCACTCGACCTCTGTTCAGCACTTGAGTACATTCATAAAGCCTTCCTTCGATAGGGACCTGAAAAAGAGGGTGTCTAACCACCTCAAGTGTTTTTGTTGATACCGTGAAAACGAAAGCGTAAGTGATACTCTTACTCACTCAATCAGTCCAAGAGCCAGTTTTTCAACGTTCAACCAAACAACACATCAATGTTTTTCGGAAAATGGGATGTTTTCACCTCGATGTTTTTTAAACCATGCCATTGCTGTATTATGCATGGAAGCAGTAAAGTAAAAGAAAGCATTGGGTGCTTAGGCAATAATCGATTCTTAATTCTGGTACCTGACACCAACCTCTCATGTTCCTAAATAAGTAAGCTAAGTGCCAGAATTCATCTTGTAGCAATTACAAATTTCTTATAATCCGAGTTGAAGATACAGTAAAACGTGGATGTAGGAACGTAATTTGAATTTGAGGGCCGCAGTTTATTTCTTTAACATAAAATTCGTGCAATCATTAGTGAAACTAATTACTAGGGTAACATTTTCTGCGTACTGTAACACAGGAAAACGAGTGGCCAAGCATGGGTTGTTCAGCCACTCATTTATGTGTGCTCTTTTTTCCACTCTCTCTCTCTCGGCTGGACGATGGCGTAAAAGCGCATTTGAGCCTAGTAAATTTTGCCTGAAAGAGATGGGTCTCCTCCGATCAAAACGTCACCAATAAATAGTTTTTTTAGAAACGTATATATATATATATATATATATATATATATATATATATATATATATATATATATATATATATATATATATATATATATATATATATATATGGGAAAGACGTGTATACCTAGAGGCTTGTTTTTTCGTGTTTTGACACAATATTAATGAGATCTAACAGACAGTAATGCCAAGGAATGTACAGGGGAAGTTATTAGAACCAATGGAATGTAAATAAGAAGAAAAATGGATGAAGAAATAACCAGCCGTGAGCAGGAGCGCCTGCTCATGGCTGGTTATTTTTTAATCCGCTTTTCTTTCTTCTTATTTAGATTCCATTGGTTCTAATAACTTCCCCTGTACATTCCTTGGCATTACTGTCTGTTAGATCTCGTATATATATATATATATATATATATATATATATATATATATATATATATATATATATATATATATATATATATATATATATATATATGCGCATATGCGCGCACGTGTGTGTGTTGGCTTATCATACTATCATACGAGCTTTCTATCCCTAATAGACAGACTTATTCAAACTTGTTTATTCCACTTGCACGCTAAAGTACAGTCAGTACTATATTACACATCAGTAAACTTCACGGCGTTAAGAGGCTCGCTATTTGTATAAAATTACCCGAGTTAATCACGTCTTCACGCACTAAGTTTCTATAGGTTCATTTTGGAGTCGCCGTTATTGTCGCTGCGGATTCTTTCGTCATGGCCCCCCTTCTTGAACCTGTTACTGACGCACGTACGTCATGTGCTTGGAGGCAGCATTTCGCAGCTGCTGCTCCAATAAACGTATTCTGTTCATATGAGGTGATGGCCAGCTTTGGGCCGAGAACAAGCACCTTTGAGTCGATACAAGTGCCTAGACTTAATGGTGATGCTATGAACGGCTGTCTGCTAACATGATATGTAGAGAAACGTTCTTCAATAGCTAAGAACTCAATTATGCAGATAAAAATATTTGAATAGTTCTCAACGAAAGGGTTTGGCTGAATATCAATCTTATAGACCTTACGTACCTGTAACTGTCTTGTTCTGTTGCTTTACTGAAAAAAAGAAGATGCTCGTAATTATTTGATTCTGAATGCAACACGTTTTTTAACACATAGTTTATGACCTGAGCAAATACAGAATAAGTGACGCAGTAAGCAATCAAGCTGAGAAGTTTACTGCTTTAGTTTAGGAGCGTTGTAACGGAAGTATCACAGTGGCCTATGATGCTTGTCATGTAGTGCTACCAATAACTAATTTGTGCCAAAAGAGTTTCACTATCATTCACACAAGGCGATAATTTTTATATCAGACATTTCGAGTTTGAAAAGCGCCGATTAAGAAGTTGACATTCATAATTATGAATTCAGTACCATGCTCAGTAACGAAAAGGAAGCATTACTTTTCTGTTGGCCATTCTAAACCTTTACAGTACGATTTCACCGAAAAGGCAGAGCATGCAGGAGAAATTATCTTCTTGATACTACGCCGAAAAAAAGAAACCAGTATAGTGGAGATGGCATACAATTGAAAAAAAAAATGGCACTGACAAGTGAGGCTAAGCCGCCGCGCTGCTAAGCAGAGACGCGGTGGCAGCATTACGATAGAGGCGTGATCCCGCAGACCCTTGTACTGCGCGATGTGAATGTATATATATGCGGTAAAGAATCCTAAACTCTGCAGTATTCCAGTGCCATCCACTTCAGCATGCTTCATAGTCACATGCCTCTAGCTGGCAACATCACTAAAGCAGTTACTGTTGAAAAATAACCAACGATTACTATCCTGCCTGATGCCAATTCCGAGCTGAGCTTCGGGCTGGTACAAGGCGAATTGTGTTTGAAGTCTTGGCCTTCCTAAATTTATCGACTGCGCCATACGTCTTAACTTTTGTGAGGCAGGATACCACACACTACGCCTGTATTCGTCTTTCTGCAGAAAATCTAGGTACGCGCTACATTTCTAAAACATATTATGTCTACCATGTTGATGCTGTAGGTGGATGAAGAAATATGACTGAGCACCATCCAGTAGGTGAGAAGCGTGAAACCACACACCCATAGTGCAATGAGCATTGTGTGGTATTTCGCTCTTATTTCAACTTCTTCCATGCTATATAACATACGTTGCCTTGATTTCTGTCCAGCATTACGCTGGTATAAGGTCTTTTGACAAGTCAGTTTTCAGCGCCAGCGTGGACCTTATGTTGGTTACTCCCCACCACGCAGACGGCCCGAGTGTTAATCGCATTCTATTCACGGTGTTTTAGAGGCGAAGCATCTTTTACTGGAATCTATGTCCCGCGGCGTCGGCGTACGCACTCGCGCTACGCATGCGCAACTCTCCTTCCCTCTTTCAAACATCGACGCGGGCGTGTTACGTTCTCTTCTACTCTACGCCTTCCCTCTCACCTCACAAAGCCGAGCAAAGCGGTCTGCAAACCTACGCTTGCTCCCCCTTCTTCCTCTAGCCATTTCTTCCTCGCGGCGCTTACACCGCCACTGCGTATGCGTGTCCTCTCCTCCTCTCTATTCTCCCCTACACTACCCCTCTTTCACCTCGCATCACTGACGCAGGACGCTTCTGCTGGGGCTAGCGAGTTCTGTGACTGAAAAAAAAAAAAAAAAACAGACTGCTCGCGCTGCACAACCGTTCACTGGCTACCCCATGTATATAGGCACTGGATCTTTGCCTCCAAGGAAGTGCCAGTGGGAGATTTCTTCTATGGGTTATTGAACATTAAAAATTAGCAGCTAGCGCTTAACTAAAATTGCACTGCTGATCTCTGTGTCCAAACGGAATTTTCTGTGACTCATTGCCAATTAGCAGTGAATGGCTTGTTCCAATAAAAAAAAAACAGTGGTTCATTACTGCGTGCTTTGCACCTGCCTAGGTTTCTCTCTTGGGCAACGCCACGATCAGTGCCATCGTCAACATCGCCTCCAGTGTAAGCGTTAGCGCTCACAGCTTTGCATCTACACATGGTTCCCTTTAGCGGGAGATGACATGAGTTTTTTCTGATGTTACTACTTTCATGTGGCAACGTTACCGATGATGACGATGATGCCGCTCAAAACAGGAACCGGTACCAAAAAGTCGCAGTGTAAAAAATAGGTCGAGTTTTGGGTTTTAGCACCTACATTTAAAAAGGTTGTAGCATCTATATTGCTTGATACACTGCATTTAGAGGTTATCTTTTCAAATCGTTTAAGGTATCCTAACTTTAGCGGCTGCTTCTTTATGGTCACTGTCATCATTCTATTTTACCATTTGCGATAAGTGCCTGCACCTTAACCCCATGTCCATACTAGGTTACGGAATTTCATTTACCACTTTAATAATAAAAACTCATTATTCTAACACTATCTTTACCATAAATAAAAAAAGAAAATTGAACACATTTAACCCTCAGCCTCACCACTCAAACTGTAGAGCTTCAGTTCCTAATAAATCGACACCATTACTTTATATAACGAAACAGGGTGCTTGATTTCATTAGTTGCGCACAAAGTTATACTTTGAAGGAGACCCGAAGGCGTGTTAATATCATAAGAAAGCAATTAAAAAAAGGTGAGGCACAAAAGTCTCAGCATTGACAAGTGGTGTCATCTACCTGCAAAAAATACTAACATTTATAATATCGTCATGTAGCATAGACAGACTGCTCAAAACGTTTTAGAGATCTGTAGCGGTTACCTCGCCATTAAAAGATAAATAATAGCACAGTGGATGTTTTTTCTACATTAAAACAATTATGACTTATGCCGTAGTCGATGCCATGCATGCGTATTTGTATTAGTTGCCCAAGAAAGTTATGAGGGCTCTAAAAAAGCTGCTCTTCTAGATTTGCGCGCAGTTAGGGCGTTTTAGAGCACTGCACTCAGACGCCCGTTTTTGCGTGCAGCATGGTCGCCGTTGGCGTAGAAGTCGGCATAACTGATAGAGCAAACGAGCATGGAAGAGAGCGAGCCCATAGAGCGAGCGAGCATGAAAGAGAGCGAACGTGGAGTATGCCGATGTTTTAGCCACTGGCCTCTAACGCAACCTTGTTCCTCCGTCAGGTACACTGGCCACACACTCGGAGCTTGTGCACATGCAGGGCTAGGGCGCATACTGAGGATAGCTTAGTTGTCATAATAAGGCTGTCTGCATTTCGCTTACTACCTCGCTCCCTGGGTAGCACTGGAGAGCTGGCAGTTTGTGTCACAATATGTAACGAATGCTACCTTGATACAACTGCGCAAAGCCAACACTTCGGACGAGCTAACGTTGCCCCAACAAAAAGTTGTGCCTCGAATTCGCATGAGGAAGTACCGTATTCATTGGTGATTTCTTTACAAATTTTATCCGTAATTTTCAATGCCTGCCTATAAAGTGCTTGTGGCTGAAAAAATGGCGTCAGGGAGCTGGACTGTATGATGCATATGATAAACCGGTCATATTCTCGATTTTATAAGCCCGTTGCATAATTCATTAGACTCTTCCATATGGTCCCCTGTGTTGTGTACCCGGCCAACAATGGTACATGGTACGTGGATATGAGTGACAGGCCGTTGAGCGTATGACGGGGCGTATGAGCGACAGGTATGAGCGACAAGTGTCAATATTAACCCATGTCTTAGGACAATGAACAGTGACATCCAAGCATTCAAAAAGCAATAGAATGGAATAAACAAGAGAAAGACATACAATTCATAGAAGCTGGTGGTTTCATAGAAGCAAAGAAACACTTACACGTGCGCTGTTATAACTAAAGAAAGTTCGGTAGGGTTGCAGGAATATTATATGGCTGGCAACTAGGCTAACACTGCGTTTTGCTGTCTTGTGGCGCAGGAACGTTTGCGCTGTGACGTGACTGCTCGCGCTATCTCACTCGACGAGTCACCCAATAGATGCCAGTCTAGTCGGCATATCTGGTGAGTCCTCGTTAGGCATTCCACCGAAATTGTACAAGGACGTCAATAAGGACAGCTCTAAAAACCGGTGTAAGCATATTTTCTCTTGCTGCTTCGAAAGAAGTGGAGTGCCAAAATGCGTGGGATCTTTCGAAGCATCTAGATTACAGATTTGGGTCAAGTACGCCTAGGCCAGTCAAGCATAGTTGGATATTTCATGATTGCTGCAATAGATGTTTTAACATAAAGACATACATTAGCAAATATTGCCACTTTAGCTGGCCGAAACTTTTCCCCCAACTGGTGTTTTGCAAAGTTGCTGCAAACATTTATCATTCAAGGTGGGAGGCCAGAGAACACGATGACTTCTCGTTGATCATGAAGGGAATAATGATAATAATGATGTAGCAGTCTGAGGTGCACATACCAGTACGCGTTGACCACGGAACCTTCTTGAGCCAGTTTGGTAACTTCCAGGAAGACCAGAAAGCTGCATCGAAATCAATATATATATATATCCTATATATATTATATATACTTACATCCTCCAAAGAAGGCTGGTCCACCAGCCGAAACTGTTAGGATTAATAAATATTTTATTGTTTTTTTTCCTATACTGCACTATTCCCAAAGTTTATAACTTTTATTATTGTAGCCGGAAGACACTCTGATCATCTATTTCATATATATATATATATATATATATATATATATATATATATATATATATATATATATATATATATATATATATATATATATATATATATATATATATAGTCCCATGCTTCTATAGTCCCATGCTTCCCATGCGTCAGTTTGGTCAATGCATTTGACTAAATTCATCATTCCATCTTTCTCAGCAAATGCGACAACTGAAAAGTGCACGTAACAGAACAAACGCTTTTTGAATCTTATCTTCCAGACAGGACACAATTCGTTTTACATAAAGGGCATTGTACACTGCACAGACAACGCAACATTTGTCTCGTAGGCTGCTGACGCGATAGTTCTTATTACAGGCAGCTTAAAAACAATGATAGAGGTCACTGCCTATAAAAGGCAGTCTGACATGAACGTTTCAACCTCACTGAAGTTTCAGGAGCAAGGCTTCTTAGGTCCGCACCCAGATCTGGGTAAAGATACTTTGAAATTGTATCGCGATAAATTACAAGAACCCAAGACATGGACATCCTGATGAGCTAAACCATCACTTTCGCTAGCGAGTTGTCTTAGGCCAATGTGTAAAGGAGAGTTTAAGATATTTCAATCTTTTCACTGGCTTTAGTGCTTCTACTGGTACGATCATTGTATTAGGCAAAATGGGCCATGAGCTGTTTACCCGGGGATAATAAATATACTGTATATCTATTGTATATATAGATGTAAAATACTGCCATAAATATTTATCCAATACAATATTTGCCCATGCTATCTTAAGATACTTCGATACATTCGCAAATTTCTTGTTGTAGGCCCCTGCAATCTAGTACTGAATGCCTGTACACAAAAACGGCGGCTTAAAACTTTCTGAAGTGCTCCTATTTATTTTGATGTAATATTTTTTGGTATTTCAAAAAGCTTTGTCTAAAATAAAACGGTTTATTTTCGGAGAACTTCATACTTTTTTCCGGTTTACTTTCGGAGAACTATGATAGTTTCATATAGCTGTTTAAGATATAACTGTAACTTTATAACTTTATAACTGCCATAGGTTCATTTACTACTTCACTCAAACTCTATGCAGGCCGCGAAGCTCAGAAAATTTTGCTCAGAATGATCTCACTTTTAAAATAACTGCTTAAGTGTCAATAAAAGGCAACTAATAATCAACTTAGACATTTCGCTGACAGTGGTTTTTGCTTGTCATTTCATTTTTTATGGGAGTCGCTGCTGAGCTTGCCGACCAGCTAGTTGATCGTCATTCAATCACACGAGCTTTATTAAGAAGCCACCACACGATGATGCAAATACCGTTGTGCGATTTTAGCTTGTTTATAAAAGACCGTTTTGCAGTACTGAATCTGCTGTGTACAGCAGCAAAACCGCCGGTGGCGACGTTTTCGTGCACCGTTTTGTATATAGGTAGCCATGGATATAGAGCGCATAAAACTGCTTTTACAGGTGCTCTATCATGCATCAAAATGAATTGCGCATGTGCTTTGAAGCTTCCAGGTGTCGCTGTGTACACACGGACATATTTTCGAGTACCTAGGCCTGTCTTCTGCCTACAGACTATTATTCTCGTGAATTTACAATCACTTCTGCCAAGGGAGCAAACGCATTGCCATAGGTTCATTTACTACTTCACTCAAACTCTGGGCAGGCCGCGAATCTGTTAGAATTTTACTCAGAATAATCTCACTTTTAGAATAACTGCTTAAGTGTCAATAAAAAGCAACAAATATTCAAAGAAGAAGAACAATTGCTTACGCCGGTGTTCTTCATTTGAAAGTAGAGCAACCTCCGGTCAGTTGCACACAGTATACTAACACCGACATGGCTGCCTGTCATATTTTTTTCCACATATTGTATACCCATAGGGCATTCGAGAGCATAACACGTTATAGGCCGATAATATTACTATGTGGACAAAACACCCAAGCATGGGTGAACAGGAGGACCGCCTTCAGGAAGTGGTTAACGTCACTGAACAATATCTCAAGACGTGCGGCCTCCCATCTGCACGAGAAAGTCGGTTAGTACTCGGGGCACGCACCCGGGGAAGACCACCAAGCTACGATGCACCGGACCCACAATTTATGATTCAAGGAGTCCAAATACCACGAGCTCACTCACTTCAAGTCCTTGAAATACATATACATAAAGATAGATAAGGCTGCAATTCACTACCCCAGCTGCAGAACACGGTGACGCAGCCCACTCACCTAATCCGAAGGGTGGCTAACCACCGCAGTGACTTCAAAAAACTCAACACCCTAAAATGGCACGAGCGCTTCTTTACAGCCACATAACGTACGGAACTCTCTACCTCAACCTGAAGACAGCGGAGAAACGAAAACTAAATCTGCTTATACGAAAGGCTACAAATCTTTCGCTAGGACTGCCCCCAGTTGCCTCCACTGAACGATTGCTTCTCATGGGAGTTCACAAGGCGTGCAAACTCGCCGAAGCACGCCTCATCAAGCAGGTCGACAGACTCAGTTGTCACTAAAGGGGGAGCCGTCCTTCAAAGCTCAGGGTACGAATCCACCCTGAATCCTGTCGAAGAACCCAATACTGTCGCAGCCCCGAGAATGCCTTGAAGTTCAGCAGATCCCTCGCAACATGCATTTTCAACGTCACCGAGCAAGGCAGCTCGCCAGGGTTAAGATGATCAGGATTAATCATCAGATCATTCTGCAGGCGTGATACGTGCACGCAGTCTAGTATCCGGCACGTAACGCTTTCGCAATTACTATCAGAGATTGCAAGGGCATGGTACTGCAAGCGGCGACCATCTTCGCCAAACGTGCGGACACAGCTTAGGAGGGTGCTACAGCACTTGCCATTTATAGAGTGAGGATCCTATCGTGGCTTCACCGACTCGCAAACAGTGGCACGCAACTACCTGAAAGGCAGCGTCTCCACAGGGGTGATTAAGCTGCTAAAACAAGCGGATGAACACTCTTCCCCATGAACATGCAGCATGTGGGTTAAGGGACATGAAGGTCTCGAGGGAAATGAAGCGCTACACACCGTGGCCGGCAAATGCGTCTTCCTGGCATCCCCGACGAGATACGAGGCACCTCCCACTCAACCATAAGCAAGAGAATCTGTACCCCTAAAGTGTCATGCAATACTGAAACATTTTCGGCTTGAACGCATGTTATACCCCCACGACGTCCACAATTCGCAAGAGACGAATGCACCGAATATAGGCACCTTCAAAGCAGCACTTTCACCTACAGCATACACCATATGAGGCCAACGTTGCATAGCTACATCTTCCCTCACCACAACGTGATAGACACTCGGGCGCATATCCTAGTTCAGTGAAAAGGAAGAATCTTAAGACAGATGCGGACTTAAACCTACTAAGCGAAGCGTAGGAGGCAGTGATCTCTCAGCCGGACCTGACCGACCAGCGTCGACTCACCGCTCTAGCCCAGCGGCAGTCCAGGCCTGGAATAAGAGATAAGGGACCTGACATATGAGACCCTGCAATCTTCACTCTCAGACTCAAGGCTTTTTACCTCTTCTAACATGTGATATCCCTTGATGTGAGCATTTGTTGAAATAGTCTTGCTGCCAACTTCTCAAAAACTCCTTCCAAGTGTTTAATGACATGCTCCTAGTATTACAAAAATATTTTACCTAAACAATCGATGGCTGCTCGATGAGGTTTACGGAAACACTCGTAATACTTCGTAATAATGTACGAGAAACACTTACGTGACCATGCAAGTAGCGGTATGGCATTTGAAAGAATCAGGATCAGCAGAAAAGCACACTTGTTCATGCTGGTAGACGGAAGGTGACGAACGAAAAACAGCACCGTCACTTTGTCTTAAATATCCTGACCGCGAACACCAATATTAAAAATCAAGCTTCATCACAGATCAGGAAGTGCGCTTCCGAAAATGTACCAGCTTATTCTGTGGAGTTCACAAGCAATCTTTCACTCCTTTATTAAAATAACTCACGTTCTACCATGATTGAGCTTCTTAAAATATTAGAAGTAATAGCAAAAGTACTGGTTGATTTTTTGAGTAGCATATCCTAATGCTCTTCATGGTTTCATGGAGTCCGTTTTAGACAGACACCCTTTTCATATAAATACACTGTATAGTACAATCACTAGTAAACCTTCGGCGATGTCCAGAACATGGCCTATACTCTCTTGAATAAAAGCAGAGTTTTTCTTCGTTCCCGAACAGTTTTAGAAAAAGTCAGTGTAGAAGCGTTTTAAAAGTATGACTTTTAAGGACCGCAGAACCAGATGACAGTTAAATTAACAACCACTGCGACGGAGTAGTGCTGCTGTTCATAGAAAGATGTTAATTATCCGAAGTTAGCGGCCCACAGTTCTGCTACGAAGAAATGGAGTTAATAATCTCGTGGCCTCGAATATCTATCTATCTATCTATCTATCTATCTATCTATCTATCTATCTATCTATCTATCTATCTATCTATCTATCTATCTATCTATCTATCTATCTATCTATCTATCTATCTATCTATCTATCTATCTATCTATCTATCTATCTATCTATCTATCTATCTATCTATCTATCTATCTATCTATCTATCTATCTATCTATCTATCTATCTATCTATCTATCTATCTATCTATCTATCTATCTATCTATCTATCTATCTATCTATCTATCTATCAGAGAGGTGTGCAATCTTAACGGTGATTCTCTTGCTGCAAGAGTAGTAGCGTGGCTAAAATGGCAAAGAGAACATTGTGATGTAAGCAGACAGGACTTGTCCAGAAAGTAGTAGGACTGATTTCTACCCGCGAAAACATAAGGAAAGTTGGGACTCTTACTGGACTGGTTACATGCGATAGGGGGAGGGGTAGTCTTCACCATTACCACAAATGTCACCAATCATCTCGTAGTGTTCACGGAGTGTAACTGAACTCTATGGAGACACTCGTTTCATGGTGTCTTACCATGTATTATTTATGAAAGTAGCCCCGCGCTGTAAGCTCTGCATCAGACTTGGAAACTTGCTGAAAGTGCGAGTGAGACCCATGGCATTTCACACAATCAAGACTGCTCATGACACTGTTTCCACAGGTAGATCACGTGTTTCTGACCGAATAGACTTGTTTCGAGATGAACGACATCAAGTTAAAGACAAGGAACGTTCATGGTGCTGTTCAACAGCGAATAGTCGCGAAGGTGAGATAGGCCACACCAGCATTGCTGTGAGGGACTTCCTGACCAAACAGTGCCCTACACATCTTTCTCAGCCACACTACAGCCCAGGTGTTGCTAATTCATACTGCTTTCACTTTCCGCTACTTTTCATCATCAAGGACCATGGCTCTGTCCAGGCCATTGACGAGGTCGTGATGAAAGAGCTGAAAAGCATTACAGTTTGTGTGTTTCAGGGAGCCTTTAGTAATTGAAAGAATCACTGAAAATACTGTGTTGATGCAGAATAGGTATATTTCAAAAACTTCTAGGCCAGTTTGTATAAATTTTCAAAACTTTCAGGAACCCTCAGGCTTTGCCTTTAAGAGTTGAACGCGATAGCGATATCCGGTCTCTAGTGCGTACTTCAAGATCTTAGTGCATGAAAGCTTTTCAAACTTGCAATGCACCCGCTACGTTAATCGAAAGAATGAGCGCAGTAACGTGTGTATCTTTTGTAAGGGTGGGGGACCGGCTTCAAACTATGAAGTTATTTTGCTAATTACTTGTTTTGAAGCCAGATGGCAAAATATAGGCTCGCACCACGCTGGATTACTACAATATTTCATCCTATATATATAAGCATGTACAAAAGAGGCTTGTGTTGGTGAAGCATGAAGGTTTTTTTCTATGAATTTTTAAGCAGAACATGTTTCTACCGTATTTACAAGCAGGCGCATGGCTGTGTGGTAGAACACCCACTTGCCAAGCAAACGACCCGTGTTAAATCCTCTTTCAGACCCTCAATTTTTAATATCTTTTTAAATTTGCAACTTACTCGCTTTTGAGGTCACGCACAAGATCATCATTTTTCGCTCACTACCAACGGCGATGACGCCGACGCCGCGATTTCTGCGAAGCGCACTTTTGAACGCAATCACGTTAATATGTTTTTTGTTTCCGAAAACTTAGCCCTCTCACTTTCCGTTCAAACCATGTATCTATGTACAAGGTATAGTGCAAGGGAGGGATGGTGGAATAATGTATGGGTCGTTGTGGACTAAGCATCCACAAAGAATTATGAGTTTCTAGTGCCGCAGTGCCCCAATCTTACGTGCTTGTATAACTTCATACTGTGGTAATGCAATATTCTGGTGAGGAGTTTGATAGCTTCAGTGACTTCAATTTGCTTCCACAGTTACCAAGTGTTTTATATATGATAACCAATTGAGAAACCTGACCACGTAACATGTAATTATCGGCGTTGCTTGTTTCTTTTTCATCAACTGCATTGTCGCTTCAAATGTACACCACTATGTAACTTATATAGTTCAGAAAACTTCTACTATATCATCCGCAACACGTGCAATACAGTAAAAGGTAGAGCACCCGTGACGACAACTCGGTTTACGTTGATGATTTTGGTTTAGTGTTGCAAATAATACCGTTGCTAAGACGACAGATAATACCAATAGTGTACAGCGTGACAAATTGTTAGTCATTGTGCATTAGTGGCAATTTGTTTGTTTTATCTTTGCTGTACAACTGTGTTAACTTGTAGAAAAGTTGAGAACAAGCGTATGCCCACAAAGCACATGTCTAGGAAGCAACTTTTAAAGACCATAGTCGTTCTTGGGGACCTTCGACACAAAAATTTTGGTCTGTCTGTCTGTCTGTCTGTCTGTCCGTCTGTCTGTCTGTACATTTGTCTGTTTACCCGCTCTCAACGGTACCCTAAACGGCCCTAAAGTGGCCAAACGATACTCCAAACATGCCGACCCCATCCGCAGGGCCCACCACTATTGCTCAAGATTCAGTTTTTACTTTTGTGATTGTCAAATAAAAAGCCATTATTGCGCATATCTGAGACACTATAACAACACGTCATTATTATGTATCTTTGCCTGTTACTAGATTCTAAGGACCGTAGCGTTTATCACGTTTCGCTGACCATGCAACGCTTGCACGAAAAGGAAAGTGTTTCCAACGCTTTGCTAAGACGAGACGGTGGTGGCACCTAGCCGTCGCCTTGCATTGTACACCATAGATAACTGCCAGAGAGCGCTCATGTCTCCCGTGTGGAGTGAATTTATGCGCTTGTTCGCCTTCGCTGCACGCTCGAGGCACTCTAACGCAGTGCCCCTAGAATACCATTCACTAATTTTCTTGCGCAGATTATCAAAGAAACGGTTTGTTCATTCTCTAAAGACACAGGAAAATCGTCTTTCAACGACATTTGCAGTGTAACATGCAAATACGGGGCCAATGTTTTGTAACTTGGGTTCTTTAATATGGCGCCGACAGACAAAAAGTAGCCGTTGCGCAAGATAGTTAAATTTTGGCTGAATGTACTACCCTTTTTTCAACCTAGTTGCCTGTCATATTTAAAAGTGGAGCTGAAGAATGTCGAAGGTGCTGCATCTGTCACTTTTTTGTTGTAGGGAGAAATACTCAAAATTGTCACTGAGAGTTTAACTTTGGATCAATGAAAAAAAAATGTTACCTGTGACCCTTTCAAGTATTTTGCTGTTTTCTCGTCGGTTATTTTGAGGCAAAACGTTCTCTACAGTAATGCGTGATGATCATTTGTTTCTCGATGTGTTTAGGAAAAAACGAGCTCAGAATGTGGATGTCGTACCAGTTTCTCGTAGTCGGGAACTCTGACAGCCTAAAGAAGGTAGGGACCTAGAAATTTCTGACAACTTCAAAAGAGTGGCCTTTTCGGCGAGTTTGATCAGCATCACCGTAGAATTCAACCCCAACCAAGACACAAAATGAACAACACTAGACATGCCATGCAAGGCACTGTTCGCACGAGTATATATGCATGTGTTTGGAAAAGAAACTCAGCTGGTAGTTGGCGTGGTATACATGCGGGATTTTCTTTTTCGCTGTCTTTTTCTGCACTGGCGCAACTGGTGAGGTTTTTGAAAACGAAACAAATCTCACCAAATACCCAAGAATTAAGTGAAAGCACACTGTTATCGACCTGATTATGTAAGAAGATATCGGTGGCTATACAACCATTCCTTCTTCAATAGTATCTTCACAGATGAAGTCTCCTTGTTTAACTAACGTGGTTGCTTGGGCGAGTTGGTACGACATGATTCACATAAAAAATACTGCTGAAGTTTATTTGTGCGGTTTTAGCAAATAAATCTTGTTGTAAGTCAGTGCCGCTGTCTGTATACTTCTTTTCTCGTGTCTCGTTATTGACGGTGTTTTTTACGTGGAACCTTGTTTGTGAACCTTGTGAACCTTGTAAACAGGAACCTTGTTTAAGCTCTAAATAAAATTATAAGCTACCTTGCTTGTCAAATTTCCAACTTTCACTGAATTAATACAAATCACAATTACGCACAATGAAAAGGCCAAATGAACCTGATGCATTCTAAATATTCCGAAGCGTAAACACAACGGAACAATGTACAGCGGGACACAAGAATCTATATCTTGTGACCCACTTCACCCTCTTGAATTTGTTTCTCGTGCATATTGCTGTAGGAGCACTTTTGTTCGGTGTTACCGGCCCAATGCATTTGAAATTACAGCCTTGCATTAATGGCGCCCTGGGACACAGAAACTTCTATATTATTTTAGGAGTACTCGATGAGATATCCCAAACAACGGGAACATTGTACGTTAGTTAAAATTTCAGCGAGCACTTGGGACCACCATTCATTTTTCGGTGGTTAAGTAGGTTTTTTGAGCAACAAATCAAAGCATATCCACGAAATGAATAATGATCAGTGGGGCGAAGCACCCCTCCGTCCATCCGTTATCTATCAGTCTGTCCGTCCACCCGCGCGTGCATTCGTTCGTCTGTCCATTGGTGCGTCTGTCTATGCTTTCGTTCGTCCATCCGTGCAATCATTCATTCCTTCTTCTGTCCATCCGTCCATCCATCCGTCCGCCCGTCTGTGCTTCCGTCCGCGCGTTCGTTGGTCAGACTGGTTGATTGTCTGTCTGTGTCTCTGTCTGAAGATGATCATGAGCCGCCGCGGCCCGCAGAACCCGCTGCTCCACTTCATCCATGCCCCCCGCCCCCCAATGATCCGACACGTACGGTAACATATCAGGAGACAGAGAGTCACTCGTTCTTCACGCACTCAGGAACAGCCCACGAACAAGCCAATCGGAAAGTAGCGGTAAAGCGCCTTTTGAAATATCCTCACTCAACTGACGTTTGTAGGTACTTTTATGAGGCAGTAAAGGCCATGAGACAGTACAGAGAAACAGTACAGTATGAGACTGTACAGATCATGAAAAATTGAAGAAATGAAATGGACAACGCCATCTATTATACTGCTCGAGATATACTGCCGGTTAGAAGCGTGACATGGGACAAGGTTCGACTAATTCACTCCTAAATTTACATTGAATAGTAGGTTACAACAAATCTATATCTACTTTATTCGATTGCATGAAACTTTATTTGTGCCTTGTGTTCGGTGCACGCGCGTCTCGATGGGTGCCTACGTCGTTCTCAGAATTGCCGTAACTCTTCTTGAGTCTCCGCTCACCATTGCTGGCTCGCTGAGTCCTCGTCTTTCGAGCACTTCGAAAGTATGCCGCACGGCACACAGCTGTTCGTCGTCTTCATAACTTTTTCCAACCACCTCAAGCCGCTACATGATAGTTCTTTATCTTGCTTACTTGGCGTGTTTGATGCCGCCCCACAAGATATGCGTAGGATCTGCCATCTTCCACAAAGAGGTGGTCCCCTTATCGGTCGCGTATGAATCGGCATACGTGCAATATCTCAGTGCCGGATTACTAGCGATCCTTTTTGGAGCTGTCTCGGTAGTACCGCCTCCGCCCACTCAACCTCGGTGTGGTGGTGGGGAAGTCCTGCGAACTGCGTGGTAAGCCTTTTTCATTCCGTTGCAGTCTCCCATGTGGTCCTTAGCACCGAACCACGTCTATGGTCTGTCACCGGGGCTAGTGAGTAAGCGCTCGTGCTGTTCCATGGACTGCATTGTTGTCGTTGTCTCTGCATGCCCAGACATCGCCCGAGTGCACCGGGAACTGCCCAATTCTTAATTTTCTGCCTTGCGGTTTTGCCGCGCAGAATACGTGCTCGGCCTCTCTACGAATTTCGCCTTTTGCGAAGTTTCGCACTGCCTATCTAGAGTCAATAAGTACCGTGCTGTGTCAGCCTGAGTCGGCAATGGCCAGCTCATCCTTTTGTACCACTGCGGAATTTTTCACGCCCGCTGCTGTCTCGTTGCATGGTAGACGCTTCAACGACGACCACTGCAAAGACGTCCTGTTGGTGCTTGCTTGTGTCTCTGTAGTACGTTTGCTCGTCGTTTGGGGTCAGGTCAATGAGAGCCTTGGCTCTCACCACTCTTCTGTTGTACTCGGTATTCGAATTCTTTGGTACGGGGTTGGCTCTGGTCTGACGTCGAACTTGTTCGGGGACGGGGAGCTTCGGCTCCTCTCCGTTCGTGCATTCTTTTCCCAGGTCGTCCAGTATCTTTCTCCCAGCTGTGGTCGTGGACAGCCGCTACAACTAACTGGTCTCTTGCACCTCGGCTATTTCTTCGAGAGTGTCGTGCATTTCGAGTTGTTAGAAGCGGTCGTGCTCGTGGACTCAAACAGCCCCAGCGCCGTCAGTTCTACGCTCTTTTTTTGAAGACGTCGATTTTATTCCGCTCGTGATGCAACCTTGTGTAGTATGCTGTGACATATGCGACGTGGCTCTAGAGCGTTTCATACATCAGAAGCAATGCTGCACAAGCTATGCAAGAAACTTGGTCACCGAATCGTGTGAGTATGCGCCTATCACGATTGATTTTCGTCGTTTGAGTAATAGTAATATACGGTGCTTTACGTCCAGAAACCTTGATATGTATAGAAAGACGCCGTAATGGAGGGCTCCGGAAGTTTTGGTCATCTGGTTTCTGTTAACATGCACTGACGTCGGAATCAGTCATCATCGTTGTAAACACTCGTGATAGTGAAGCAAAGCTGCATGCGTGACACCTGGCAACGGCTGTGAATAACCCAAAAAAAGCAGAACAGGCAGACACCAAGCGTTCCAGAAAAACTTATTCACAAGCGTTGAAATAGGGCTTGCTTATATCTGAGGCACAGGACATCTTGATTGGTTATTCAGCCTAAAGATAACAAAAATCAATTGCAAATGCTAAAGTCACTCCACCATTTTCGGGTGTGAACTCCTCTACTGAAAGAAGTATCTCTAGCCTCCACAGTTTTGTGCCTTTGTACGTAATCGGGAATAGCTCTCCTACCTGCTTAACTGGCCGTAATGCATACAATTTCGTAACATTTGACTAACATCAGACAGCTCTACTTTGTATTGGAGAGAGATAGAGAAACCCTAATAGTATGTCATCTTGCTTAGATCAGGGAAGGTGCGCGTTGCGAGACTAGCCCTACCGAAGCCCTACTGGCTGAGGTGACGGCCAGACCTTCACACTTGACCTGCCAACAGCTGGTGAGATCGTGCAACATGCAGTTATATATCCCTTGTGAACATGCTCTGTCAGTTTCAAATAAATATAAACCAAGATATTTTTATATTTTATAGCTAATCAGAAAACTGGCAGATAGAAATAGCGACACTGATTGAAAATTTAACACAGCAGACTTTGACACTCACTGAGTACATGCTTAAGTGACATATACGAAGAAAGGTTGAACCCATTCACACTCAATACACATTTGATGGATCCGACATCACACATCCACAAACTGTAGAATTACGATCACACCTACCATTATCTTTCTGGCCTTTTTCTGAGCAAACTTTCGTAAAGCAAAAAAGAATAATAAAAAAAGAGTGTCTGCGTATTACTAAACGTAAAATACCTGAAGATTTTTTTGTGAGTTGCGTACTCTATAACGAAAGTTCGACAGTGTGATGAATACAGCAGCTTCACATCGAAAAGATTTGAGGGTGTCAATGGAGTAAAATTCCTATCCGATGCCACCTTTTTAAAGCGTACTATAACAATTGTTTTATTCAATAAATAAAAGCCTCTACTTCACAGACTCGCTTTACAATACTAAGGTGATGTTTTTAAAGTACGAACCTTTCTTAATGAACTGGCAGTAATTCCGTGTGATCGATTCATTTCAGGCATTCAGTTGAAAAAAAAGGCTCCTACTTTCCAAGTGCTTCAACATTTGAGTAGTAAATATAGTGCCAAAGATGTCTGGACACATCGAGCATCTATTTGTAATGAAGTTCAAAAAACGCCATGTAAATTTCACTTCGTGCATATTTGTCTCAGGTTACCAAAGGTTCAACTGGCTGATACTTTGCAATCATATTGCCTCAATGAGACACATCTTCTCTATAAGAAAAACTTCTCTCCAACCGGCCGCACGCAATTAATTGCTTGTCGTGCCTACACCACTTCACAAAAAAAATTAGAGAAGCGCGCCTTGATGAAGCCAATTCTAGTCATTTAAGCTACACTCGAACATTGTGCCGAGTGTACGCAAGCACTACAATCTAAATATACCTGCTGCTGTTGAATATTCCGTGCAGACTTGTACTGACGGCCAAAGATGCAAAGTGCCTCCCGGCAAGTCAGAGGTCTCGCACATTCAGTCGAAGCTCCAGCAAAGCCGTTCACTCAGATTGGGTTAGATTTCCTAGGCCCATTCCCGAAATTCACCACAGGAAAAGGTGGATTATTGTTTCCACCATTTACCGCTTTCATTATTTGTTTATTTATTTATAATGGCACCCTACAGGCCCCGAAGAGCACTCAGAAGAGGGGGTTTAAAAACATCAAATCGAATGAAGCCTAAAAAAAACTTCATCTAGATAGAAACGCTAAAACTGTACAAAAGAAAGGACAATGAAAAAAAAAACGCTCATGGAATGCAGTACAATACAAAATAAAAAAAAAACATCTTTATACAAAAATCAAGAGAAAATATAGACCTGCAAATGCTCACTAAATTTTGAAGGGCTCAATATTGAAACAATTGCTCCAGGAAGGCTATTCTAAAGTGCGATTTCGCGTTGCCAAGCAGAATTTTCGAATGACTGTGTTCGGTGAAAGATGCCCCTGAAACTGAGATGATTATAAATATGACGTGATGCACGTACCGCTGGAAGGGGACACATCAGGAGTTGTGGAACCACATGAACACAAGTGCTCTAAGTCTTCGTATTCTAAGCGGTGCGCAATAATGTAAGAATGAATAGATACCATTTAGTTCAAGCAATTACCCTTATACGTACTCTTGCGACTATTTGTTTCTGTATATTTTTACATAGTCTTTGCTCAACACACATTTTACTGTCGTCGAGGCGAAAGCCAAATTGTGATAGTTGTGTAACGCCTGGAGAAACCAGCTTTGACGCAAGCTCAACATTCATATTGACGATTCTCTATCTTCATGAAGAAGTGATGGCGGGAGGAAAGTTAATAGCAACGCTGTCCATTGCTTTTTCTAACCCATGCTGTTTCGCAAAAACAAAAAATGAAGTTGACTGTCTGGAGGCCGATAGCCTTCACATTCGTTAGCATGAGGCTAAATACGAATTGTTGACGATGAAGACTTAAACCGTGGACACAGAGTGGTACTGGTTGCCAGTGATATTTTCAAGTCGCATGAAGCGTTTTCCTGTAGTATGGGGAAGAGCTTGCTCCTTACACTAATTAACATGACTCTCGTTTGCTTTTTCTGTTTTGAAGTGGAAGAGCAGGGACCGCGGGTTTCGCACTGGTTTGAACATTTGAACGGTCACGATCAGACATTCGGATACCTGTGAGCGAGGACAAAAAACTCTGTGGAAGTGAGGCAGATAAATGCTTGAACCCACACAAAGCATTTGATTCCATCGATATAAGGCACCCTAGAAAATTTCCTTATTACGCACTATTTAGGGTCAAAAAGGCTTAGCCACAATTTATCGACTAGTCTCTATGCTAATGAGCCACAAGGGACTAATACTGACACATAGGATATACTTCTCACTTCAGTGTACTAAAATTGATTTTAAGTGCGAATTGTTTAGAAGGTTTTCAATGTTGAGTTCTTCGTATGATTGTTTTTCACCAAGGTCTAGCGCTGTATGCGCTCTTTTTTTTTAAACACCATATTAATGCACATTATTTTTTGTACGCAAGCGTGTATCAATATTTACCCTGCCGTTTAAGCCACTTTTGGTTTCTATTTTTTCTTGCTTTTTTATGTCTGCATTTCTTTTACACTAGCATTGCTGATACAGTGTGGACAGTACTGAAACAAGTTGCAGTAACAGTAGCTTTTTGTCGTCATCCCGTTTTTAACCAACGGACTTGTGTGATGAAAACATTAAACACGTTATCAAATGCGAAGCATTTCTTTGTGAACTTCAGTGAGTTGACAATATCTATCTATCTATCTATCTATCTATCTATCTATCTATCTATCTATCTATCTATCTATCTATCTATCTATCTATCTATCTATCTATCTATCTATCTATCTATCTATCTATCTATCTATCTGTCTGTCTGTCTGTCTGTCTGTCTGTCTGTCTGTCTGTCTGTCTGTCTGTCTGTCTGTCTGTCTATAACTTTTGGCTCTTTTGGCCGCTTGGATAAACGGATCTATACTAAAATTGGTATGACAAGGCATGACTCTATGACGAGCATAAGGGACTAGTCATAACATGGAAATCATGATATGTCTGTCATGGATGTCATGATATATATGTCATGGTCTTGCTGCTTCTGCGGTGGTTTCGTTCACATTATATATCGCAAAAATTGGGGGATCCGTAAGCTTCCCCTTTAAGAGTTGAACGCGATAGCGAAACCGGCCCCTAGTGCGCCCTTCAACCGCTAAGTACATACTAATTATTATGTTTTGTTACACAGACACGTACACAAACGCGGGCGCGCGCAAGTGCGAGGTATCTATAGTAATCATACATGTTTTCGATCTATTTACCAGCACTTTTAAGCAACTTCATGAAACTATTGTATAGGTATATAATCACATGATCCTGTATTATGAACTGCGCATAGGCGTGACACTTGTGTTCGTAAATGGTGACATTCTGTCGTCCGTCTTGCGGTAGGTATCTGGAAATTGTTCGAATTCTTCTGGAGACCTCTTCCGGCCAACCGCAACAAGCATCGCCTTACGGTCGGTGAAATGGCAACTGCAGTACTTCCCTTCTGTAATGGTGTCGTAAGAATAAAAAGCTAAATCTATGCAAGTGTTCCGGTTAGTTAAAACGGCATTTCCTTGAGACTCGCTTGCTGGATTCCGTGCTGACCGGTTGTGCCCTCGTGAACTCCGGCGTCAGCGTAGCTTTGGCCGACTGGGCTCGCACTACGTCATCTCCTAACGCCGACGACCTTCGACGACAGTGTAGCTTTGACCGACTGGACTTGATGCCATCTACTGACGCCGACAGGAGCTGTCACAAGTGGTGCCCCGTCCTCGGACTCCTGTGACCGTCTTTCCATCTTTCCTATTTCTCCTATCCCCTCTATTTGTCGTCGCTCTCTTTGGCTTACCACCACACGCCTCCTTTTCTCTCTCTACACCTTTATTCCTATCCATTTAATCCCTCCTCAGCCCCATCCCTTGTGAGCTACTGTTGAGGTGTCGCTCGCTGATGCAGACAGTTACGGGGTTTACTTTTTCTCTTCCTTTCTCTGTTAAGAACCACTAAGTAGTTCCTTGAAGGGGCATGAAGAGTCTCACAATGTCTCACAGATGGCAGCACATTATCTAGCGTTTGCTGTTTGGTTGATCAACGCCTCTGAAAAGGCAAGATATGTTTTCCGATAGATGAACACAGTTGTTCATTTTTAAGCTGTTTAAAAGTTCATGTGCGTTTTTAGTGGTGATGGCTGCACTATCCCGGCCTTTTTTTCGACGTGGTTTGATGGCTTCCCAAACGCGCCTACAAATCGCCGAGTAAACTCGTTTTCGTCGGAACACCTGTCGAGCAAAATGCGTTAGACTCCTTCCACAACATGACATTTATGTAGTGTTCTTTTTTTCAAAGCAGCTGCAAATAACATCCTGACCTTGTGGTAGGATTCCTGCTTGCCACGCGAATGGCCAGGGTTTGATCCTCAATGGGACCGAAAATTTTATTCTTATTTTATTTACTTCTTCTAAAGTTTTTGCCCACGAACAACTTTTTGCTCACAATCAGCGGTGCCGACGCCGACGTGAAATTTCCGCGACCCGAGCTCTCCAAAGTCATTGCTTTAAAACTGGGTATGGTATGGCATGACTGCATGGAGAACATAAGCGAAAGGTCCTCACGTGAAAATAATGACGTGCGTGTCATGTGCGAAGGTGACTACATGCCACGTTCATGTTACGCTCGCGGTTGGGTCTCTAGTTTCGTATATATCAAACTGGGTGTTATGTGGCGTGAACTGATGACGAATGTATATGACTGGTGCAAACATGATAATTTTGACGTGCGTGTAATATACGAATATCAGCATGCCATGCTAATAATGCGCTCGCCGTCGTTTCACCAGCTTCACATACACCAAATTCGGTATGACGTGACCTGAGTGAATGCCGAACGTATATGACTGGTGCAAACATGCTAATCAGGACGCCTGTTATGTAGGAACATGACTTCATGCTATGCTCATGATGTACTATGGCCATTTCGCTAGCTTTGCATATACGAAATTTGGTTTTACGTGACGCAAATAGACCACGAAAGTATATGATCGGGACAAACATGAAAATCATGGTGTGCGTGTCATGTACAGGCACGGCCACGTCTATGCGCACGGGTGGCCGGCCTTGCTATGCGGCGCGACACCACGTGACCTTTGCGGGTTGTGACGTCGCTTGCACGGGAGCATGCAGGCCCTTAGAGTCACCCAGGAATGCTCTGCAAATCTAGTGGAAGGTGTGCTAATTAAGCCAAAAAGCCACGATTCCTCAGGGCGCGTTCGTCACATCTATTTCATAAGGCGAAGCGCATTTCTACAGATAAAACGTGTCTGCACTAACGATGCAAGCTTTGTGGCTGTTTTAAGGCACCTAAAAGTATGATAATGCCAACAGCTGCGTAAAAATAATAATAATGTAACTCTAGATGGCCACAGAGTTAAAACGGCCAGCTTTGCAGCGTGTCTTATCAGTCGAAACGCCCATAGTTTTACGAAATAGATATAATGAAAGGGCCCTGAGTGAGTTCGGATTTTCGGTTTAACAAGCACACCTTTCACCGTACAGAGCAGGCCTGCATGTCTGGGAAGCCGCGCAAGCTCCTGTGCACGCGACGTCACAACCCACGCAACGGCCACAAGGTGTCGCGCCGCAGAGCAAGGCCGTAGGAAAACTTCATGCGCGCCCGTCTCCGTGTTTTAGGGGGGTGACAATTTCAATCATTGTTGCTTACAACTGGCTAAAACAGACACCATATTTCACGGGCTGCCATGTTGGTTCTTAGCGGTTGCTTGTTTACATTGAAGGCAGTGTGAAGTTAAACGAGAAGGGGGTGTAGCTTTTTTTTCATACCGCAAGTTCTGGAAGCTCAAGGGTTGTTTTCTGAAGTTATCCGCCGTTTTGTAGAACAGAAAAAACGTGTTTCTCACTAAAGTTTGTATCAAATATCGTTAAAACAGTTCATTTCTCCCACCTGGTAGACCCCCCGCATTGGCGGAGTGAGGATATTCAGGGGGTTTATATTTGCGAAGAGGAGAACCTCGATGTCACTGTGAACGTACTTCAATGTCTGCGTGGAATTCCCGAAACAGTCACCTTATCACTGCAGACACCTCAAAGGTGTTCTAGTGCGAGGCTCAAGACCGTGCTGCGTTATATGACGGTACCTTTAACGTCAGGGAAAGCAGTTGACACAACCAGGTAGTTGGTGATGTTTTATGTAAACCACCTAACTCCGCTAGCCTGTTCCACATACCCTAAATATCGCTTTTGTCCGTAATATAATTTTCTGCGGCAAGTTTAGTTCCTGCTAACGAAGCTGTACAAGTAACTGCTTAAAAATCTTACAAGCTGTAAGCATTGCGAGAAAATAGTAGGGCACACAATCATATTACACCAACCCTCCCCCTCCCCCCACAGGCTTATATATTAGGCTAGCAGAAAAGCAAAAGGGAGAAACAAAGGACAAACCAAGATCTCCCGGTCAGATTTTATTGCAAACACATCCAAACAGCATCTGTCTTAGTTTTTCCATACCATCGTCCTCCATTGCTGGAAGCTTGTGTCCTTGCAGTGGACCTATAATAAGCAATAAGGCGAAAAGTCATCCATGGCACTGACCACATATACGGAATCTATACACATTTTATTTACAAGCACAAAATAAAATATTTAGTTCATGATACCTAATCATCTTTGTGGCTGGTTATGAATAAAAAAAGACAAAAATAACAACGCAGCACCAATCTCCCATAGGGCATATTTCAGTTGCGGGCCAACAACCACCTTGCTTAGTGCACATATACTGCACCGTTCAGAACCGAGAGACAGACAGATGGACGGACGGACACAAACATCATATTCGTATGCTATTTTATTAAAGCGAAATCCTTTTGCCATTTTTCAGCGAGTTTTGGTGTGGGTCTGCGTTTCATTGAAGGGAAGCACGAATACCCCATGGCAAGCCGCACAAAATTTAGTTGTGTTGCAACTTGCAAGACTACAAAAGCCTACAGGGAACGCGTTAATCAGCGTAATCACCGAAGTAGTTCGGGATCACTGAGCGTGTGGCATCAAGGGGCTTATTGATGAATAAACACACAATTCGTTGTGTGCTTGAGAGTTGCGATGCTTTTCATTCTCGTGTTGCAATCCTCCAGCTTGAATTAGAGGAGGCTTTGACTGCGTCCCACATGATGGAATATTATTCATGCTTCAACATGCCAAAGTAAGTTCGGTCATTACAGAGGGCATATTTCAGCGTATAAGAACTGTGCTACGCGACTAATTATCACAACAAGATCCAGGAGGTCTCTCACTAGGCTGGAACGTTCCGTACGCTAGGGCTGTCTGGCATGCCCACTCCTGTTTGCATTGTACATAGAGAGCTTGTGCTTGGACATAATAGAAAACGAGACCATCCGTGGTTTCGGACTACTCGACGCCTAGGTAAAAGTTTTGGCATACACTGATGATGTAGCAGTGTGTTGCACACCAAAGAAAGTGTACAAGAGACAGGTGCCGTTGTTAAAAATTTTGGAGAAACTACAGGAATCCGCGTGAATTGGGAAAAGTGTCAGGGGCTGTGGCATGGACATTAGACATCGAACCCAAATGTCTATGCTAACGTTCACTGGCTTAAAGCTCCAATAAAATACCTAGGCATGCTTTTCCAGCACAACAAAGACACCAGTTCCTACTGGACTAAACAAATAAACGAAACGCCCGAAATGACAGCGAAGTGGAACGGCAACCGTCTATCAATGTTGACAGAGCCACTATTTGCAACATATTTTTAGTGAGCAAAATATGGTATGCGATGCAGGTTTTGTGGTACTTTCGGGAAATTGAGTCAAACATAAATTCTCAAGAAGCAGTGTGGTAATGAAATTCGCAGAGCATTACAGCTTTTATTTTAGAATGTTTCTGAGTCGTACCACTTGGGTTAACACACAGGCCACAGTGCACCTTGTGGCTGTCTACTTCACTGATCAGCAGAGGCTGTTTCTGTGCGGTGTCTTTGGTTATTTCAGACTGTCTCGAGCATGACAAAGTCGCAGTACACATGTTCAGAGTGCAGTACTCGAGGTACTGAAACAAGATCTGCCACAAGTGAAACAAATGCATGATTTTGTGATAGAGCATATTCCCAATACAAAACAAAAAGAACTTTCTGAACGTTTGCTTCACGAAGAGGGCCATAAACTATCAGCAGAGTGGAACTTCTTTTTCCACGTCCCATGACAAAAGCGCATGCGACGCTGTCGGCGGCGCACTGAAACGTCTGGCAGCAAAAGCAAGCCTCCAGAGACCATATGGTTGTCAGATTCAGACGCCGCAGCATTTGTCTTTCGAGCCAAAAATAATTTAAGGGTGTTGTAGTAATCTGGGTGCCCCATTCCACCATTCAAGAAAAGAGAACACAGCTCGCTCGAGATACACCTAGCACTCCCATTAAATGACACCCGACAACGCACCATTCAA
>NW_023612043.1:0-71086 GCF_013339725.1 Rhipicephalus microplus | reverse complement strand
ATTATGGTGGTTTTGGGACGTTTAAAACCCCACATATCAATCAATCAAGCGTTCATTCACTTCGTGAATATGGCGGAATTTTTCTTTTGAAGCTGAAGTCATGGTGGCTATTTTAGCACTTTGAAAAGTTCGTCAAAGGAAAACAGTGCAAACGTGATGACAGGTTCCTTTCAGTATGTGCAGCTCTTACAGCTTCTGAAAACTCTCGACCTTAAAGGACATTCCCAACATAGTACCACCGCAACACATAAAATTACTTTGGGTTCTTAGCCACTGCGGATTGTGAATTATACAGTTGGATGATTCCTTAGTACGACAATGTGTTTATAGGCCCAATAATATTTGTACTTCAGAAGTAATGTATATAACAACGATCATGTATAAAAATCAGCAATTTGAACAGAATGATCAACAAAATAACCTGCTTAGACAAGATATAGCTACCTTAAGTTCCGTGGTGACCTCAGTGAAGTCATTCTAGAAAACTTGAAGTTGTAATTAGCAGGATTTCGATGTCCATGTCACCCCACCTAATCTAATTTACAGAGACCTGTTCAGGTGATATCACCCCTCTGTGCATTCTGCGAAGAAATAGAAGCAATTGAACATTAACTTAACACAAAGTGTTTATGCCAGCGTCCAATACGGCCCCTTCACGTAGATGTATCACAAATATAGCGCTGTAAAAATGTTCTAATGAATTGCAAAGAAAAAAACAACTGGAAGAAAAAGTGCCGCAACAGGACATCGCACCAGCGAACCTCGCGCTTCTCGGCGTTGTGACGCTAACTATTAATTCACAGAGCGATCCTTCTCCAAAATGTTAATGGCGAACTAATTTATATACACCATGTACCGCTGGCGCCTTGAGAGTAGGGCATTTCAGCACGTTTCATCATCAGTAGCGAGAGGGCGTGACGAGCGCGCCTTGTGTGCGCGGGCTGTAGTGGCAGTTGCGCCGCGCAATACACGCGTCGATGTGCTAGCGTGCCTCCGCATGGCTTGGTCAAGGTGCGTATACATGTTCTATAGAGTGACGGCTCAATCTCATGTGCGCACATTTCGGGATTCGGGTTGCTTTGTGTTTCTAGTACTTCCACTGCAAGCTTGCTTTGAAGTTATAGTAGTCAAAGACAGCAGGAACATCACTTCACTCACTGCCACGGCCAAGTATAAGAAAGGAGTGCACTGCTCGCAAACAAAAAAAAGTACTTGTGACTATTCTTCGCACTCGTCAAAGTGTATACTATTCCGTCCGTTACGCACTTGATCTTTCAGTTTGAGCAGCGTGCTTTAGGAGTCGAGCTGTAGATGTGACAGTTGTTTGTCCACGCTCGTCGTGTGTGTGCTCCTATCGTTTCGTGATTTCTGCTTTAGGTATGTGCTACAAGTTTAGAGTTGCTTGCTGTTCTTCCCGTGACATCGCGATTTCTTACTGCAGGATGTATTCCTTTGCCATTGTAGCAAAACATGCAAAATGAGTGTTCAACTACCTCTGTGATGACACGTTTCACTTTTCTGTTGTATATATTCATAAAAACAGGGATCAAGCATGGGTTTTATCTCGCCACCGATACTCTACTTAGAAAAACGCTTATAGATATTTTTTTCCTGAAGACAATGTTTAGTTGACGGTAGAAAGTATGCTTTACTTGGCACCTGTTTTGGGACAGTACTGTGTGTAACATTAAAAAGTTTTTTACCACGTACTCTGAATGGTTGCGTAAAACAAACGTAGCGGTTTGGTCATCTCAAAATGTCAGAGTTTTTCTTCTGTTTCCTCTTGTGCTTTTCTCTCTGTCTCTCTCTCTTTATATATATATATATATATATATATATATATATATATATATATATATATTATATATATATATATATATAATATATATATATTCTTGTTATTTGTATTTTATTATATGCTTATTGATAAACACTGTAATTCATGAAGGAAATTTTTTGGACAATGTCCAAGAATGAGTATGTCCCACATTTAGAGGAATCAAATCAAACCACTGCGGGTAAAGGCAAACGATACGGAGGTGACAGTTTGGGAGGTGGCGTCAAAGCGCAATGCTGACAGCAAGCTGGTATTCTAGAGATCAGAGCACAGCACGCACGCATCCATGTTTAGGCGGAAAGCAAGCTAAACCAGACATATATAAAGTTGATAGTACGTACGGAACAATACACACTTATTTGAGCTTCTCTTGTTTTGGGATGAGCCAACTTCGCAAAAGGCTCCTCATTGTTGTGTAAAATCATAATATACAATTTATGAGAAGCATGAAAGGCACAATGTGCTCGCTAAGCTGTAGCAAGCTAAACACCTCACTAGCCAACCATGCATACCAAGTTGTGGAGTCTCCCTAGATCAGTAATTAATGATGTGTAAAGCGCAAGCAAATTATCACTTGATATTGGTTCAATCTGTGATCTGCAGTTACTATACTCTACCTCATAAATATTTATTTAAATTTCTATAGTATATTGCAATGACAATAAAGTTGCCCTTTACATAAATAAGTAAAGATTGGTAGCCCATGATACTTCCTAGATGGTCAGTTTCCTATTGCAAGTATTCTGTTTGCTAGTCATCCTTTTATGCATTCGCAACAAACTCTATGACTAAAGCAGATCCGTAGGAATGCGAGGTATAGTCATCAGTACCATGTATTGTTCAGTTGTATGCGAGGCCATTTTCTTAAATTGTGGGATGAAATTGTCGCTTTTTTAAGAGAATTCAAAGCAGTTTTGCTTTCTATAGCAAATGAAGCGCATGACATGCATAAGCAGCCGGAGTGTGCTTGCTATATTCACTCAATGATGGTAGTGACTATAATAAATGCACACGTGTTCTATCTTTAAGGATCAGTATACATGTGGAGCTTCGTTTAATTTGGTAACCTACAGACAAAGTGTAAGTTCTAAAAAATAAAATTGATTTCTCAGAACAGTTCTTTTTTAGCTACTGTTCTTTCTTTTGTTTTGCATACTTCCGTCTTACGTTGGCGCTAACTTCTGGTGGAAACGTCAGTATACAGTGACGCCTTAGTTCACTCTCCAGTACTACAAATCTCGTTTATTACCTTGACATCGCCCCTAAAAGTGTTTGACTGGCACAAAAACGCAATATCCTATCACTAGGCTGTTTTTTTACTGACAAAAGCTCAGCGTCTAAATAAGTCTGCACTTGTTCGCCTACCAAGACGTCCATTCTGTGGTGATACGAAAGCTATTGATTTCTTTTTCCTCTTCTCCTCTTTTTGAGCATCAACAAAAAGCTTCTTTTTAAACTGCGCTCAAAAGAATTGGCTTAGATTTATTCATGGCTGTAGCACTCTTTTTTTTCTAGCACCGTTTTGGGCTTCAGCCGCAGAAACCTTTGCTTCTCCTTCTATAATGGCCTGGTTGACCTAATCAAATGCTATGCTACATCAACCGTACTCCACCCAGGACCTTCTAAATTTTTCATCAGTTTACTATGTTTTTACTTTATCACGGAGAGCACCACCTTGTGCATTCTTGGTTTTTCTTCTCATCTATAAGTTTCCTTTTTGTTGTCTCTACGTTAAAGTTCAGGTCTCTTAGGTGCCACAAAGTCTTAAGGAGCCGAAGTGATGCAGCGTGTGGAACACGTCTGATAATGGTGAATGAGTAATATTTTATGGGTGAAGCTCCTTAAGCAGTGTGTCGTCCGTCCCTGATGCATGTATGTAGATGTTTTCAGTGTCAGGTGTGGCAGCGTGTACCCCGGATAATGATAACACAACATTTTCCACTACAATGCCTGCATTTGACACGCTACTAATTTTATCGTGGGATAACTGCCAGTGCACAATTGTCATCACCTTGCCACACTCTATTGGAGGGTTAAAAATATTTTTAAGTATAAATACGTGCAGAAAAATTTATTTTCTAAACAAGCAGTTATTTCAGTAGAGAATCTAGTAATCATGCGTGCAGTGGTACTGAACGCATTTTTGATGTATTGAAGGGGAACAGTAAGCATTCAAAGCTGTTATAGGTGAGCACTAGTTTTTAGCTTCGCCATAAAAACAGAGTGAACTGCAGCGGCAGCTCCTCACTCGCGTACACGTTATAATATCTCCGGTGGTTTTAAATGTAGAGGTTGCAGTGTTTTGGTCAATCACACGCATGTTTCAAGATTTTATCTACTTGATAGGAGGCTGAGTAGGGCTACTGGTTCTTATTGATCATCTCTCTCTCTCTTCAAAAATATTTTTATATGCGAGATAACTAAACTATTCTACATGAGACAGATGTATATATTTTAGTGAAGACCATTCTGAGCGTTTATGTGGAAAAATAGTTTCCTGTATTGTGTAATGGAGATGTCCTTGTTATGCGTCCTTACAAAACGTCCCTAAAAGACAGTGGTTCTCCAGGCCATAAAACAATGGCCCATACCTTCATGACCGGACGTTGTCATTTAGTCTACCATGGTGAAAAATAGATGCTACCTTAAACGATGCTTCAATGTTAAGGGTTAAAGAACGAAACAATTTTAAAAGTGCTTTCGGTTCAGGAAGAGCGCGCCAACACCTCTGAGTTATCGCATGCTGAATCAGTTCTATGCTACACAAATTTCACAGAAATATATTTGGAGCGAACGTTTTAGCATAGAAAACGGTTTTAGTGCTTCCCAAAAGATATTTCCTGGTGCACTGATAAACTGCTTGTTCATATGCCCTCTGCAAAACATACTTGTGCAACTTCCAGAAAATAAGTAACCGATTACACGTGATCCAAACACGGCAGTAAAGAGAAGACGGAATCTCATGACGATAGGAAGGTTTTCTTTAACAGGGGCTGTGTTTAGCCTCCCGGGAGGCTCGACAAAACCTTTCTTTACGGATTCTTTCGATTACGAATATAGTTACTGGTTTTAAAATGTTATTGATTACAGTGATCAATAAAACAATGTTTCCTGAAACCACACAATGTCCCATGCAGGCTGGAAGTCGGTACATTAAGCCACTGACATATTTCACGCCAGTTTGAAGCAGGGATCTGCCCTGCTTCAAATATCAGTGCTAAAAGAAACGCAGCCTCTGAAAGGCGCTGCATTCCTTTAAGGAATAGCCGTCTGCCTTAAAGACATGACATCTGCTTCCGACAGACCAACAGTCACTCCGAGTGATCATCATTTGACTCATACACTCACATTTGAACAAAAACAAGCTTGAAGTCATCAATCACTGTTTCTTCAATGCGCCGAAGAAAACATATGTGACAAAGAACAAACGGATTGCAGCAAGCAGTAAATGTCGAACAGACTTCGACCTCCTTCCAAATGTATCTTCATTACGTGTTCCTTGCTTTCTATTTCAAGCCTTTTTTGTTCTTCATTTTACTCTTGCGGCAACTTAGAGTAACAAGAAGCACGCGCAAAATACAAGTGCTAATTTTCCTTGGAGATTAGGAAACCAGAAGGAATACCTATGTTTGGTTTTAGCTCTTGGGGTGGCGTTCTGGAATGCGCCATGAAGGAATCACGGGGGACGGTGCTGCACAGAGGTAACGTTGCAGTGACCAGAAGCAGACATCCTGAGACGCCGACCTGATAAGAAAGTGTTATTAGCCGCTTCGCAACCACCATCTCTCTGGGAGCATCGCACGGTTCTGAAGGAAAATAGCTGGTGTTATCTACACACCGATACGGCACTGGCTAAATGCTGGTTATAGTCAAGAAACCAGATGTCAAATGTCCGGTTTCATGGCTATATCTAGCGCACTAAGTCTTACCAGATTTAGAGTGACAGCACCGTTCGAAGGCTCTATCAAACAATTTGACGTACCCGGACGTTCTCTGAATCGCATTCAAGTCGGTACATGTGGCACAATGTGGTACGCAGTAAGCTGAACAGCCCCTATCCTAGCTTCTACGAGAACCATGGTTTTTTGACAGTGTCCACCAATTGACGTCAACCGCAAGTGGTGTAGTCTTCCCGGCAGTGCAGAACTAATGGACCGTGACGGTGCTAATCTTGCCACTGCATATGGTCTAATCCTCTCCGTGGCTTCTGCCGCGTCTCTAGAGGCTGCACAAATGTCTGTAGGAAGCACGTGTACCTTGCAAATGATAACGTAGCAAATTAGTGACACCAAATGCGTTGGTGAGGACATGACTGGTTTGTAAGCGTTAGTACTGTTGCAGTAAACATTTACGCTATTGCAGTTCAATGAAAAAGCTGCTGATATAAAAAAGCCAGCACACAAGGGGAAAAAATAACATTACCTAGACAAACGCTGAAGGCGCAAGAAAACCAGTGAGAAGGAACATGCTTGCCCAAAGGTGAATCAAGAAAAGGCAGGTAACTGCAATTGAAAATAAAGTTTGTAAAGATAAAACCAAAAATTTAAATCTTCAGCCAACGCAATAAAATCAATACTGAACAGATAGAAAGGCAAAACAGATAGATAGATAGATAGATAGATAGACAGATAGATAGATAGATAGATAGATAGATAGATAGATAGATAGATAGATAGATAGATAGATAGATAGATAGATAGATAGATAGATATGTGGGGTTCGACGTCCCAAAATCACCCTATGATTATGTGAGACGCCATAGTGAAGGGCTCGAGAAATGTCGACTATTTGGGGTTCTTTAACGTGCACTTATTTTGAGCGCACAGGCCCACAACAATTCCTCTTCCATCGAAAATGCAGCCACTGCAGCCGGGATTCGATCCTGCGACCTCTGGGTCAGCAGCAGGGATAGGAAGACAAGTGAAGCTCTTTAGAAAAGCAAATAGGTTGTGCTCCCGTAAGTTTTGTTCAGACTTTAGTAAATTTCATCAGCTTGTGATGAAAGTTTGTCATTGAATATGTGCGTTGAAGAAATCTATCCTGTTGAAAAATCTGCATTTTATAGTACAAGAGAAGTTCTGTCTAACAAATTCTCCTAATTAGCTTTTTGTCAATCGTTTTCGACGGCAACTGTTTACTACGGGACGAACTTGCCCTAGTGAATCATAAGTTATTTCATGCTTGTTGTGGCATGTGAAGCCACATAAACACGCACGTTTAGGGTGCAGTTGAATATCTTTTCATTGCCATATTTCATTCCATCACATTTGCGCAACGTGTGGGTGCTCTCAAGGTCTGCTACTGTTACGAAGGGTAATTGTGCTAGATATCATCGTTATCAGCAACCATAGAGCACACACAGAGCCACGTGTTGAGTCATGCAGTGGTGCACGTCACCTGACAAGCTGTTTCCCCAGTAGATAGATAAGTGATGCTTAACATCCCAAAACCACCATTTGATTATGAAAGACGCCATAGTGGAGGGCTCCAGAAATTTCTACCGCTGTTCTCTCCGCCTATTGCACAACACATGCCTGCATATCAACCAATACCCTTCATTCAAAGAAAAATAAAACGCCGTTGATCCCCATACCTCACAATTGGTGTAATGCCTCGGAGCAACATGTTTTCACAGAAGTAGTTGAGCATTTATTGTGCGTTGTTTCAGCAACAGCAACAGATAGCAGTCAGGTCAAGATTGGCAATCAGCTCGAAATGTCACAGCGCACATCTCAAGCAAAACCTACACACGCAAGTAGCATACACAGCGCAAGCATGGACCAACTACTGTGCCATCTCCACATTTACATGGCGCTGTTCAAACAGGAAGAAACAGACACACGCATGGAACGAGCGCACAAGTATACACACGACAAGTATACACATGACATCATAATTCTTCGTGCGTCGTTCGTGAGAAGCGTGCTTATTTCGTAAATGCGGCTGCGGCCACCAACGAGGTGACTTTCGTCCTCGTCCGAATTCGGAATTTGATACACGCGCTCGCAGAAGAGACCACGCTGCAAGGAGGCGACGGCCATTAGAGCGTACCGAACGCGAGCCCGTTGCGCAATGTCGCCAGTGATAACAAAAAAGCACTAAGTTTCGTACGTTCTGTTGTGTAGTGGTTAGAGCAGTGCGCTGTGAATTGGGAGGAAGCGGTTTTATTCCGCGCCACATATGCTTGCCTTCTCGTTTTTTTTTTCTTTGCAATCTTTTGGTTCGTATATTACAACGTCATATCCGTGAAATAATTACATCAACGGAGCAGTTCCGGGCACCGGCATGAAACGCTTTCTAGTTTAAAAACGACGAAGTCCTGGAAACAATAAAACTGATTGAGTGTGCAGATTTATATAGCTTCAAATAGGCTTAAATTTGGACACGACACTGATGAGACATCGTTGGCGTAGGCGTTCTATCAATTCACAATGTTCTCCCTGCAGTCATTGCCTTCGCCGTCCCTTAGTGAAGTATATCTCGCTGTGGGTACTCGAGATATTCGGCTCGCTGCCATCAATTCGCAGCGATTCGAAGTGTTTCTTTGCTGTTTTTTTTTGGTGAAAGCAGTGAGTAGTCGAATGTACGTGGATCTGCCAGTATTTTGGTAAATGCGCGTTTGTGATCATGTAAATATTTTGTGATAAGCAGTTGGCTTATGTGCTGCATCCGTCATTTTTAGTGGGCCAGTGGCGATATCTGGAATGTACCCGGTCAACGTGTACATACCAGTTCAAGATTCGTTAAATGGCATATAATATACTTCTAGCTTACACGCGTTGTGCGTTAAATCTTCCACGCAACTATTCTTTATTATTACGAATCCACATTTAAAACACGTGTTCTTCTACTAATGTGTACACGTTCTGCAGCTAATGCATAGCGCTATTTGCCGCGTCCATTGAATTGCCGTTCAATGGTAAACATGACTGTCATAGCCATCTTAGCTATACGTTTCTATGTAAGCCGGCTTGGGAGGGTGCTTTGGTAGCCTCATCAGAAGGCTCTCCAAAGATTTGTTTGGAAACTCTCTGCGTAAGAAACAATGTGCCCGCATAATATAATAATACGTCTTAAGCGACGTACCTTTGGAATGGGAAAGCACACGTTTCTTTTAGGGAATGTATTCATTTTATAATGCACTATTTCCTACTCTCCGGTAAATGAAAGAAATTTTGAGGGCCCGTTTCTTAGAATAAAACAAGCAAATGGGTGAGCTGGTACGAATGAACCGTTTAAGGCATTTGTGCAACGTGGACGACGAAAATGCTTTTACTAAGCGGGCAGTGACCAGTCCATTCGTTAAACGATCACGTGCTGCATGATGCCAGCTGTGAAGAACGAAGAAATAATGTTTTATACAAGCCGTCATTGTTAAACAAGGTACTGACACACACTCCATAATTGGCGTGTTTATTTATATCCAACAAAATACGGGGCTGACTGGCATAATTAACACGCTAAATTTATTAAGGCGAAGTCGATGAAATTCTCACTCACATAACGCCTAATATCAAATCTGTTTATGTGGTAGTTGGAACAGCAATTGGTATGGAGCGCACTAATGTGCTGCTGACCGAAACTAAAAAATTTTACCTTTTTTATCATAGAGTGAAAGAACAGAGAAGATTCAGCGATTTAATCAGCATAGTTGTAAACTTGGAGCATGTAATGATAAAAGGACTGTTTTTAACGTACCACTATTGAAACGCATTGCAACTGCGCCCCCTCACTATTCACCCAGCTTAAGGAAAAATGGAAGAGCAGACGCCACTTACTTCACAATAATATGAACAAATGTTGAATTTTGTTACTTCAGAAGCAGAGAAACCATTTACATCACATTACACTGCCCCTAACATATGTCGCCCAGAAACAGATCGCGGGGTGCAACCACCTCTCCTTTCTTTTCTTTGCGCTTCCGTGCATCGGTTGTGAAAAACAATAACCGAGGTGAAGTGCGACGGCAACAACGATGTCGCGAACAGCTACACCATCTCACGCTGTTTACACAACAGCAGCCTTTCCCTATCATTGCCTACAGGCGACCACCAAAGGTCACGTTGCTGATTAGTAGATGCCTTTGGAAACAAGCAATGCACCTGTTAGAACACTAAAGAACATGCGAATGGCAGGAAACAAAGCAAGAAGAAACAGTCGTATGGCAATACTTGCAGGTCAAATACCCAGTGACAACCTTCTGTCACAGTACATTGCAAATTTGCAAATTGCAAACTTTTTTGTGCTTGCAAGATAGTGAGGAGATTTGTGATGCAGCACTCACAAGCTTCTGTCGTCACTATAGGTGAGCGTTTTCTTTCATACACAATATGGAACACATCTTCAACGCAACAGCTAGTAAATAAGGCGCTCGAAGTTTCTATTGAAATGCTTTCTTTTTTGCATTAAAAGTGCATGTTCTTGTGAACATTATTCAAGCGCAGCAACACTTGTTGAAAACCAGTTAATATTGACTTCCAGAGCTTTCTATCACTGCACTTGTGGCAATTCAGCTGCAGGAATTGTATTTCAGCCCTCCTCTAGTTGTTTCATTTATTCTGTGCAAGCGTAACAAATCGAATACCGGACTACGGTACCCACTTAGAAGGATCAGCCTAAGACCGGGGCATATGTCTGCACGTTGCACCACAAAACTACAGTGGGGAATTTATTATGGCAGAATAAGTAATAGTGAAGTATACGGCTGTTATACAGCTACTTCTCTTGTAGTGTCTTTGCGAAAATCACATGACGTCACGCCTGGTGTATACATACACCCTCATATCACGTAATACTAAACTCAACATCTCATTCTCTCTCACTACACGACGCTTTTTTGTCTTCTTATCTTCTTTTCGTTTTTTTCGAATCAGCTTCAGGAACTGGTGTCACACTTTGATGAAACACATCAGTGCTTCGCAGGAGGCCAGTATTCGATTACTCATCGAACGATAGATTTATTGTTCATTTTTTTTTATTTCCACTTATCTCTTTTATTCGCCAAGGGTTAACGCTATGTTTCACTCGCAACCAACGGCACCGACACCGGAACATTTGTAACATCCGCTTTAAACAGGTCGCTTGAACTCGATTCTTCCTCAAACGATAGATTTATTGTTCAATTTTTATTTCCTCTCATCCATTTCATTCTCCGACGGTTAACGCGATGTTTCACTCGCGACAAAGGGCGTCGACACCGGATCATTTGTAACACCTGCTTTGAGGTATTTAGGTAAAAAAGGTGCGCTGAGTTTTAACAGCGAAATATTGTTAGATAGTAGCAGCCGTTTATAGTGCAGTAGTTGTCTTCCATCGCAGCCACTTGTGTCCGCAAGCACTGTTACACAAAAGAACAAAACATAACAACAGCAAAAGAAAGAACGTGACTGATCCTCCTGTGCAAGGGAATCGGTAGAGAATGAAAGTGAAATGTGTCTTTAAAGAGGTAGCCGAGCGTTTAGAGTACATTGTTTCAGCAACAGTAACAAATTGCATATTCACTCGTTAGGAAAGGCAGGACGCTCAAAACTTGCAGCGCAAACTTCAAGCAGAAAGCATGCGCGAACTTAGTATACACTGTATGAGCGCTGACTAACAACTGTCACAGCCAGACACTTAAAGCGCGCCAGTCAAACAGCAAGACGTACGTACGAAACGAGGGCACAAGTATACACAAGACACGTGTGAACAACTGTCACAAATATTCCTGCGTCGTTTGTCAGCAGCGCTCATTCCGTAAACACAGCCGTAATTCACAATTTGGGAGAGGTCAAAGTGATCTTCGTCCTTTTCCCAATTACGAATCTGATAAGCGCGTGTGCAAGAAAGACCACGCTCCGTGGAGGTGGTGCTTCGTGAAGAAGATGAACTTTGGAGCGTGCCCAACGCGAGCCTGTCACGCCATCTAACAACTAATAACGAAAATTGGCCGATCCCACGTACAATGAGAATCAATAATATGGGAAGCACAAATGAGAATTGTTGATATGTCACTTTAAAGTAAACACAACGTTACGAGGTGGAGATAAATGATGCCGTACACGACTTCCGTTGCATGATTATCATGTTTGGATGTGTCTTTTACCTTCGTCATCTATTCACTTCACGTGATACCAAATTCATTATACGGGGAGCTAGCGAAACGGGGCCGCGAGCACGCTATGAGCGTGGTATGTTGGTATGTTCTTACATGACACGCGTGTCAGCATTATCATGTTTGCACCAGTCACATACCTTGGTATCACATAATACCAAATTTGGCATATGTGAAGCTAGCGAAAGAAACGCGCATCGTCAATGTGGCATATAGTCATGTTGGTACATGACACGCATGTCGTCATTATCATATTTGGATGTGTCATTTACCCATCTCGTCAGTTCGCGTCACGTAATATCAAGTTTGGTACATGTGAAGGTAGCAAAACGGCCTCGAGCGCATCAGGATCGTATCATGTAGTCATGTTGTTACATTACACCTATCTCATGTTTATCATGTTTGCACCAGTACAATACCTTCGTCATCCAATCACGTCCCGTAATACCAAAGTTAGTACAATTGAAGCTAGTGAAACGGCCACCAGTGCATTATGAGCGTGGCATGCAGTCATATTGTTACATGTCACGCATCTCATGATTATCATGTTTGCACCAGTCACATACCTTCGTCATTCATACACGTACGGTTATAACGAATTTGGTATATGTGATGCTAGCGAAACGGCCGCGAGCTCGTAATGAACGTGGTATGTGGTCGTGTTTTTACATGACACGCATGTCATGATTTTCATGGTAGGGTCTGTCGCTTGTGTTCTACATGCAATCATGCCATACTATACCACTCATGCAACATGCCATCTGAACGAAACGACCGCAAGATCTTCAGGACCATAAAATGTAAGTTATGACATTCATGACGCACATGTCATCATTTCATTGGTATTACTAGTCAAATATGTTCTTCGTACAGTGATGTTATGCCATACCAAGTTTGGCATCGATACCCTTATCAAAACGGCCAGAGAGCTAAAAGTCGTAGGCGGTTGGCTGGATAGATAGATAGATAGATAAATAGATAGATAGATAGATAGATAGATAGATAGATAGATAGATAGATAGATAGATAGATAGATAGATAGATAGATATGGCTGACATAAAGGACTTGCCGTTATTATGCCAGAAAACGTACGCTCTGTGGCATAGTGGTTTGTGCCGCGCACTGGGGTCGGAGAGGCTGCTGGTGTGTGTACGCACTATTGATGCTCACCTGTTTAAAGACGATAGTCTTTCTGGGGGACCTTCGACGCGAGCGAAAGTTTTTTCTTGTCTGTACTTTTGTCTGTCCACTTTTGACGGCACCGGGTACATGAAACGGCTGACCCCGCAAATATTGCGCATGTCTGGGGCACCGTGAACAACACGTATATTTCAAATGTGAAGCATTTCTTAGCAGACTTCGACGACTTTGAGCGTATCTATCTATCTATCTATCTATCTATCTATCTATCTATCTATCTATCTATCTATCTATCTATCTATCTATCTATCTATCTATCTATCTATCTATCTAGCCGCTTACGCCTTGGGTGCTCTCAGGTCACCGCCTTAACTTGGCGTGAACCAAAATTAGCCTAGAAAGGTAAGAGGGTTGGCGAATATGACGCGCTGCTCAAGATCTCATATGCCAAAATCCCGTCACGTAACGTTCATAAACACGTCCCGCCAGAACGTTGCAACATACCCACGGGCGGGTATGTGCCCGCTGGTAGGGTGGTGGATAGTTGCCAACGGTTGATTGACAGTTAGTAATCTCCGCAGGAATGACGAGAACAACACGCATGGTCGATTTCATCGTGGGTGCGTTAAGAATTACCCGAAATCAGTAGCGGTCCGACCACATGAATTCAAACAATAAATGTCAGTGTCCCAGCTTGAAATCGAACCCAAGCATTCTGCTTATCAATGCAGCATTTAGGCCCGTCGCCCCGCCGTGGGGGTCGAGTGGCTAAGGTTACTCGGGCTGCTGACCCGCAGGTCCGGCGGGTTCAAATCCCGGCTGCGTTGGCTGCATTACCGAGTGAGGGGGGGTCGGAATTGTGTAGGCCCGTGTGCTCAGATTTGGGTGCACGTAACGAACCCGCAGGTGTGTCGAAATTCCGGGCGTCCTACAACTAACGCGTCTTTCATAATCAGATGGTGGTTTGGGGGACGTTAAACCACAATATCAATCAATCACCATTTAGCCACCAGAGCTACGCTAGTTCCCCAGAACTACTCTTCAAATAAACGTTAATCTTTGTGAAACATCACTATGGGTTTGCTGTGCTGCCTACCCAAATTTCATGAACAGTACACATTAGCTCCTTTCATATATATTCACTTCAGGTTAACGTGAATTTCGGTTGTTGCCATGCGCTGAAGTTTATTTTTGTGACAGTGTTAGGGGCCAGAATCCTCGCGAGCATCAGCGCTTCATATCGGCTTCTGCTGTTGCTCATGCGTATGTTCCAGTTGGAATTGTTGCGCAAGTGAAATAACTGTTATATAAACATCTGAAACTTTTAACAGATGTCTGTGCGTGCAACGTTTGCACATATACTTTGCGTCATTTCATGACGTTCACACAATAAAACTGCAAGACGGTTACCTCCTCCGCATGCTCCCATAACGTCCGATTACAATATGCGTGGAGTTTGGAGAGTTTTTTATTTAAATGTACTAGGGAGAGGTTCGTGCCAATGCGTGGTGCCGGCTACTCATCTTCTCTTGCACAAAACTCGACATCGCACATTTTGTACCAAACACAAGGCTGTACATATGTACATAGCACAACATTTACACAATGAGTTCAAGTTTTTAACACTGAGGTTCTGCCCCAAACAGAAATGTGTCCACACAACATAGAAATGTGTGCGCACCACACTGAGCTTGTAAAAACACCAGTAATCACGCCAATTTAGGTGTTCATACAAAACGTGAAAGTTGAAGAAAATGTCTGAGGTGATGTTGTCGCTTCAATACAAAACTGTTTTCAGAAAGGTTTGCCAAAAATTATCGCACTGAAACACGAAACTACTATTTTGAAACATACTGGTTCACATTGAAGTACATTTGTTTTTGTTTAGATTTTTGAGCTGTTTCTGATTCCTCTTGAAAGTGAACGCCTGCAGGCGCTGCAGTGGCTTGTAACTTTCGTTTTGGCCATGGACCCAAGATTTTTGCAATTGACGGAGGTCGCTTATCCAAAGAATTGAAAAAAAAAGGAAGTTTATTGTACACTTAATTTGTATTGTTATGGCGTTAGCAGGCACACAGCGAGTATAGACAATGGCGACAGTAACGGCCAAGCACGGACTCCAAGCGCGAGCGGCGTCCTTTTTCGGGTAGACCCACTAGAGAACACTTGAGAGTTTTACCCACTTCAGTGTTCGGCGGCTTCTCTACAATCACCCCGGGGTCGAAAAGGGAGCCGCCTGGCGACCTAGCAGCTTGTCACTACGATTGGGTCATAGTAAGCCTTCAGGCGCTCCACGTTGACTATGTCGCGCCCGCGGCGGCGCATGTCCGAAGATTGTTCAATTGGCTCGATAAGATAGTTGACCGGAGATGTGCGCTCGATCACACGGAAGGGACCTTCATATTTCGGAAGTAGTTTGGAAGAAAGGCCAGCTACAGAGGTCGGGATTGAGAGCCATACAAGGGAACCAGGAAGGAACGTAGGTTCAGAAGCGGCGGAGCCATCTCGAATACTCTTCTGCCGCTCTTGCTCATGCGTCGTAAATGTCTTGGCCAGCTCGCGACACTCTTCAGCAAGCCTGGCTGTCTCGGAAATAGGTGCACACTCAGATGGATCCGGCGTGTACGGGAGTATAGTGTCGATGGTGTGTGACGGGTGCCTTCCGTACAGCAAGAAGAAAGGTGAAAAACCGGTCGTGCTCTGAGGGGCGGTGTTGTAGGCATAGGTGACGAAGGGCAGTATAGTATCCCAATTCGTATGGTTGGCGGCGACGTACATCGAAAGCATGTCGCCGAGGGTGCGGTTAAAGCGTTCGGTCAGGCCATTCGTCTGCGGGTGGTAAGCAGTTGTTTTGCGGTGGACAGAATGGCACTCCATGAGAATGGCTTCGACGACTTCTGACAAGAAGACACGGCCTCGATCGCTGAGAAGCTCCTGAGGTGGACCATGGCGCAGTATAAATCGTTGCAGTAGGAAGGACGCAACATCACGCGCTGTAGCCGCAGGGATAGCGGCGGTTTCGGCGTATCGCGTTAAATGATCTACGGCGACGATGGCCCAGCGGTTACCAGCCGACGTCAGAGGAAGCGGCCCATACAAATCGATACCTATGCGCCCAAACGGACGCTCAGGGCAAGGTAACGGTTGAAGACTGGCTGGCGACATGTGTGCTGACGGTTTGCGGCGTTGGCAAGCGAGGCAGGAGCGAACGAACTGCTGCACGTAGCGGTACATCCCGCGCCAGAAGTAGCGTTGTCGAATGCGACGGTAGGTTTTGAATACCCCAGAGTGCGCGCATTGCGGATCAGAGTGGAAGGATTCACAGATCTCTGACCGCAGACTGCGGGGTATCACGAGTAACCACTGCCGGCCATCGGCGTCGTAATTGCGTCGGTGTAGAAGGCCGTCACGGATGGCGAAATGGCGAGCTTGACGACGCAAGGCACGCGTGGATGGCGTTGCGGAAGGATCAGCGAGCAAGTCGATGAGCGGGCCGATCGAATTATCCTTTCGCTGTTCGGTAGCGATGATGTCAACATCAATGGCAGAAACTGCAGTCGAGGATACTGAGCAGAGCACATCACCTTCAGGCAGAGGGGAGCGCGAGAGGGCGTCGGCGTCAGCATGCTGGCGTCCGTTGCGGTAAAGCACGCGGATGTCGTAGTCTTGTAAGCGAAGAGCCCAACGGGCGAGACGGCCTGAGGGATCCTTCAATGATGAAAGCCAGCATAGTGCATGATGGTCGGTGACGACATCGAATGGGCGACCATACAAATAAGGTCGAAACTTTGTAAGGGCCCAGACGATCGCCAGGCACTCTTTCTCCGTGACGGTGTAGTTTGTCTCGGCTCTCGTGAGCGTACGGCTTGCATATGCTACGACATATTCAGGGAATCCGGGTTTGCGCTGCGCCAGGACAGCGCCGAGGCCTACACCACTGGCGTCTGTGTGCACCTCCGTCGGGGCCGTAGGGTCGTAGTGGCGTAGAATGGGAGGAGACGTCAGCAAATGGCGGAGCTTCGCGAACGCGTCGTCGCACTCAGACGACCACGAATTGAGGGGCCCGTTACTTCCAAGGAGCTTCGTCAGCGGTGATATAATCGTAGCAAAGTTTCGTATGAAGCGTCGGAAGTATGAGCACAGGCCAACGAAACTACGCAGTTCTTTGACGGACGCAGGTTTGGGGAATTCAGCCACGGCCCGAAGCTTGGCTGGGTCAGGAAGAATGCCATCCTTAGACACGACGTACCCTAGGATGGTCAGTTGCCGTGCTGCAAAGCGGCACTTCTGCAGATTTAGTTGCAAGCCGGCATTGCTCACACGTGCGAAAACTTCTTTCAGACGTTGGAGATGCGTGGAGAAATCTGGGGCGAACACAACAACGTCATCGAGGTAACACAAGCACGTGTGCCATTTCAAGTTGCGCAGCACGGTGTCCATCATGCGCTCAAAGGTCGCAGGAGCATTACATAGACCAAACGGCATGACGTTGAATTCGTACAAGCCGTCGGGTGTGATGAACGCAGTCTTCGGTCGAGCGTCATCAGCCATGGGTACTTGCCAGTACCCCGAGCGCAGATCGAGAGAAGAAAAAAATTCGGCTCCGTGAAGGCTGTCAATTGCGTCATCGATGCGCGGCAGTGGGTAAACATCCTTGCGCGTGATCTTATTGAGCCGTCTGTAGTCCACACAGAACCGCACAGAACCATCTTTCTTCGCGACAAGAACAACAGGAGACGCCCAGGGACTGTCCGAGGGCCGAATAACGTCGCGTCTGAGCATATCATCAACCTGCTCGTTAATTTCCCGACGTTCAGCAGGCGACACGCGGTAGGGACGTTGCCGTAATGGTGGATGGGCACCAGTGTCGATACGATGTGTAACAGCGGACGCGCGACCGAGAGAACTTCGCCCGACATCGAAAGAAGAATGATATTCTCGCAGCAGGTCCAGAAGCTGGGAACGCTGTACCGACGTAAGATTGTCATCAATGTAGGGGCCGAATACATCAGGAGATGATGAATCATAAGTGGAAACAGCGCTGACAGTACACGAACTGGGACAACGCGAGTCATCAGGTACGTCCAGGACTTGTGCGTTATCCACTGGTTCCACTCTGCCGAGACATTCCCCTCGAACCAAGGTAACAGTGTACGGGGATGGGTTGGTCACAAAAATAGCGGCGTTGCTCTGGGTGATTTGCACGGTCGCGAAAGGTACTAGCAACCCTTTCCGTCGGCAAGCACGGTCGGATGGCGAAACGAGCGCAATTGTGTCGGAGAGTCCAGCGCAGTAGACATGTACACCCATCGCTGAGCTTGGAGGCACTAAGGTGTCGTCTTTCACGAGAATCTTACTCAATTTTGAGGGACTGTCTTCCGGCGTCAAATGCGAGAAGGGTGAGAGTTCAATTTCGGCATTGGCACAATGGATGACGGCGTCGTTGCGGGAAAGAAAATCCCACCCCAGGATGACGTCATGAGAGCATGCAGGAATGATGATGAATTGGCCGACATACAGAACGTCCTGAACGACAACGCGAGCTGTGCACTCTGCTGAAGGATGGATACGATGTGAACCGGCAGTACGAAGGGACAACCCAGAAATCGGCGTCGTCACTTTTCGAAGCAAGCGGCAAAAGTTTTCGTCCATAACGGATACTGCAGCTCCAGTGTCAATAAGAGCAGACGCATGAACACCGTCCACAAGCACGTCGATGACATTAGATGGGCGGCTCTGAGGGCTTTCACATCGCAATAGCTCGCAGTCCTTGCCTCGGGGACTGCGACGACTAGTTTTCCCGCTCATGAGTAGCTGAACTTGGCCTCATGGGGGACAGGGAACGACGTCGTGGAGACGGCGACCTTCGAGGAGATGGACCTGGGCGAGACGGCGGTGGCATAGACGGTGGTTCGTCGTGATAGGGACGGCTGAGGTGGCCAGCACTAGGCGAAGAAATTCGAGCCGGCTGTACACGATGGCAATAACGGGCTACGTGACCAGCGTAACCACAGGCAAAGCAGATGGGCCGGTTGTCGGGTGTGCGCCATCGGTTCGCTGGGGTAGGTCTTGTCCATGACGCAAGAGCCGATGGACGGAACGGTGGCTGGAAAGGCTGCAGGGGGTGCTGGAGCTGAGTCTGAGAGGTCACGTCAACATACGTAGCCGGCGTAGCCGCTGCAAAGGATGGAGGTCGTGCGGCAGCTTCGGCGTAAGTCAGTGGGGCGGGCGGGGTTGAACGACTGGAGGCGGCCTGGCGACCACTTGGGCGTAACTTGGGGGCGCAGGGGCCGGAAGCTGCTGTGGTTGGTACGCAGGCATGACCTCCGCTATTTCCTGCTCAATTGCTCGGCGTATGGGTGGAAGAATAGCAGTGGCCGATTGTTGAGCAGCCGGTGGGTGGGCGAAGTGCAGGATAGAGAACTGCCGCGCGATTTCCTCACGTATGAAGGACTTGAGGTCTGCCAGCAGTGCCACCTGATCACAGCTCGCCTCCAAGCCTGCAAGCCCTGCATCTCGTGGTGTGGAGCGACGGGTCATCGAACGCTGCCGGCGGAGCTCCTCATAGCTCTGGCACAGCGTGATGACCTCAGCTACTGTGCCTGGGTTTTTGGCAAGCAGCATCGTGAAGGCATCATCGTCAATGCCCTTCATGACGTTCCGGATCTTGTCTGATTCGGACATGCTGTCGTTAGATTTCTTGCACAGGTCCAGGACATCTTCTATCTATCTATCTAGCCGCTTACGCTTGGGTGCTCTCAGGGTCACCGCCTTAACTTGGCGTGAACCAAAATTAGCCTAGAAAGGTAAGATGGTTTGGCGAATATGACGCGCTGCTCAAGATCTCAATAATGCCAAAATCCCGTCACGTACGTCATCAAACACGTCCCGCCAGAACGTTGCACAATACCCACGGGCGGGTATGTGCCGCTGGTATGTGATATGTGCCACGGGTGATTGACAGTTAGTATCTCCGCAGGAATGACGAGAACACGCATGGGCGATTTCATCGTGTGTGCGTTAAGAATTACCCGAAATCAGTAGCGTCGACCACATGAATGCAAACAATAAATGTCAGGGTCCCAGCTGGAATCGAACCCAAGCATTCTGCGTATCAATGCAGCATTTAGCCTTCGCCCCGCCGTGGTGGTCTAGTGGCTAAGGTACTCGGCTGCTGACCCGCAGGTCGCGGGTTCAAATCCCGGCTGCGGTGGCTGCATTACCGATGGAGGCGGAAATGTTGTAGGCCCGTGTGCTCAGATTTGGGTGCACGTTAACGAACCCCAGGTGGTCGAAATTTCCGGAGTCCTCCACTACGGCGTCTTTCATAATCATATGGTGGTTTTGGGACGTTAAACCCCACATATCAATCAATCACCATTTAGCCACAGAGCTACGCTAGTTCCCAGAACTACTCTTCAAATAAACGTTAATCTTTGTGAAACATCACTAGTGGTTGCTGTGCTGCCTACCCAATTTCATGAACATTACACATTAGCTCCTTTCATATATAATTCACTTCAGGTTAACGTGAATTTCGGTTTGTTGCCATGCGCTGAAGTTTATTTTTGTGACAGTGTTAGGGGCCAGAATCCTCGCGAGCATCAGCGCTTCATATCGGCTTCTGCTGTTGCTCATGCGTATGTTCCAGTTGGAATTGTTGCGCAAGTGGAAATAACTGGTTATATAAACATCTGAAACTTTTTAACAGATGTCTGTGCGTGCAACGTTTGCACATATACTTTGCGTCATTTCATGACGTGTCACACAATAAAACTGCAAGACGGTTACCTCCTCCGCATGCTTCCCATAACGTCGATTACAATATGCGTGGAGTTTGGAGAGTTTTTTTATTTAAATGTAACTAGGGAGAGGTTCGTGCCAATGCGTGGTGCCGGCTACTCATCTTCTCTTGCACAAAAGTCGACATCGCACATTTCGTACCAAACACAAGGCTATACATATGTACATAGCCGAATACCTACGAAATGAGTTCAAGTTTTTGAACACTGAGTGTCCGCCCCAGACAAAAATGTGTCCACAAAACATAGAAATGTGTGCGCACCAGAATGTGCTTGTAAAAACACAAGTAATCACGCCAATTTAAATGTTCACACAAAACGTGAAATTTGAATAAAATGTCTGAATAAAATTACCGCACTGAAACACGAAACTACTAGTTTGAAACATACTGGTTAACATTGAAGTACATTTGATTTTTGTATAGTATTTTTTAGCTGTTTCTTATTCCTCTTGAAAGTGAACGGCTACACGCGCTGCAGTGGCTCGTAACTTTCGTTTTGGCCATGAATCCAAGATTTTTGCAATATACGGAGGCCGCTTATCTAAAGAATTGAAAAAAAAAGAAGTTTATTGTACACCTAACTTGTATGTACACAGACAAAACATCGACAACAAGTAAAGACAGTGTATACATCTTAAAAATTAGCACCAAAACCTTAATGATCACTGGGTATCGAAATGTTACAAGTCAAATAAAAATAAAACGAATCAAGTTAATAACATTTTATAGGATAACACTTATGCGTGCGTACTAGAACGGGCGCATGGCTAGTACTGGACAACTAACAACCTCAGCTGTCCCTCTCTTGCTTTGAAAAAAAGTGTGTGCCATCGTGTGTGCCATCTTCGCCATGCTTTTCCAGTTGCTTATCTAGGTAATTCCACACAACGAGCTGTATTTTCTGTAGTGCGGGATAGGTGCCTCTATGCGGCTTGTGCCGTACTTCCGCTAAACAGCGTCACCATCACAGTACCTACAAGGTAACGTCAAAGACCAGTCTTGCAAGCAGCCCAGGTTCTGTTCCCATGCGTGCCGTGCGAAAACCAAAGACGCGTTGTACCACGTGCAAGACGACCCTCGCCACCGAGCCCTGAAACAAAGCACGTCGGGTTGTCTCTCTTTTGCCGCAGTTTGGGCAGCGGTCATTTGGAACGACTCCCCAATGTGCTAAGCGGTCACGCGTAGGCAATGCCCTCCATCTTCTCAACCAGTCAAATTCGCGCACCTTGTTAGAAAAGTATTGAGTTTTTGAAAAAGGTTCTTTCGAGGTACGTCATGATTTTTATAATGCAGAATAATGTGCTCCACGTCTTCTTGAGCTTCTCCACATGAGAAGGTAGGACTGCCAGCTTTCTTTATTCTATACAAGAAAGCCTTCGTTTAAGCTGTACCAAGTCGAACCCTATGAATGACTGTTTCCACCGATTGGTTAACCTTTAACGGAATATTAATTTCTATACCGGGATAAATGTTGTACAACAGAGAGTTTCGCACAACATTTTCGAACCAGGTTTTTTTAGACAGTTGACACATCAGCCTATTTATCAGACACCGTGCATCACTCATCAATAGAGGTAGCAGTGATATAATATTTTCTTGATGTGCTGCATATGCAATGTGATCAGCTATGTCATTTTCTGTGATGCCAAAGCAGCTTGGCACCCACTGAAACATTATGGTATGGTTTGAATTTTTTGCTATAGCATACGTCCTCTGTATTTCGTATGCGAGCTCACTAGCTTTGTTGCCCAAGCTGATTCCTTTTAAAGAAACTAATGAGGACTGTGAGTCACGGATAACTACCCACTGAAGTGGACCTGGCTCTAAACAAATGAAGCGTAAAACACAGAGTGTTGCATAGAGTTCTGTCGTTGTGGATGTTGCGAAATGGCTTGGTTTAAGAGCTTTTCTCGCTTGGTATGCAGGTACAAAGAATGTCGATGTAGAGCTTTGTTTCAGACATGATTCGCCGGCATACACGTGAACATAGTCTTCATAATTGGTATAAAGGTGTATTTAAGTTAATTGCTTCATTACAATCATGGGCATATCATTCTTACAATTTGATCCCGGAATCGAAGTTGCAATATCTGGGTTAGACGGTCGCCATGGTGGGTGGGATGCACATGGAAGCCAGTATTCGTGCGTAGGCAGTAAACTACTGAATTTACTATAGTGTTATGTATTATTGAAGCTAATCTTTCCTGAATAGCTCATTATAGGGGTTGATTAGCGTGTTGAGCTACCAACCAAAGATAATGCCGGCCAGGTTTCATACATCTCATGGCAATGATAGGCGGTTGACGAGACTCTACAATCACTGAAGCACTTGCAGATGCTCGCGGTACACAAACACATATATGAAGGCTTCTGGCCAACAATCTTTGAATCCTCTCCTCTAAGTTACGTGATATCTCATGTAAAACTGGGGCAGAGTAAGCTATTCTTTGTCGAATAATTGCTGAAGTTAAACGCAATGAAAAAGAACATGAGCTACAACATCTCACTCCGGTCAGTCGACGTAATATAATGATTTGGGACTATGCGGTGCTTAACATAGACGATTGTCTAAAATAACCCCTAAATATTCGTGCTGTCCCACAAGTTTTAAGCGCTGAGAGTCTAGCTAAATCTTGAATTTCTTAAGGCATTTCCTTGTGAATGGAAGAACAGATGTTTTCTTATGAAAAAGGATCATGCCTCTGCCCTTAAAGAAGTCATTGATCATTGTGAGCCCATCTTGCAGTTTTCTCTGAACGGCTTGAATGCTCGTGTCTGATGCCCAAATGCACAGATCGTCTGCATATTTGAAATATTTCAAACTAGACAGTATGATAGGCGATATTTCAGCCGTAACGCAATCAAATAGAAATTGGCCTAATACGCTACACTGTGGAACTCCTTGACTACCTTCATGCTCCTTACTTTTACTGTCAATGGTGTCACTGAATATTTTCCTGTCTCCTGAGAATTCTGCAATCCATCTAAGTGTTCTGCCAACTATTCCCAACTGAATTAAACCGTGTAGTACATGAGCGTGGCTGGTTGTGCCAAATCCTCGCTTTGTATCTAGAAATACTGCAACGATGATTCTTCCACAGCTCCTCTCATGATCTACATAAGTTACAATGTTTCGATGTCACAAAACGAGCGCTCAAAAAGGGCGCGCCGCTAAATTCTCGCGACAAAACGCCGGAGTGACGCCGCGAGGTCAACGATGAAAAAAAAGAAAACCATCATCCAAAGGCTCCCCGGGCGCGCGCCCCTCTCCTTTCAGAAGGGTAGGTTCGCCGACGAACCTCCTCTCATCGGCGGCTGAGTAGCCCTGGAATGTTCTCGATGGAAAGGGGCGTGGTGATGCAGCGTTGCGTCATCTGTCGCGGGCGGCCCTCATACCGTCTCGCGCTTTCCCCAACCTTCGCTGCGTATCACGCCGACGAAATGATGAGAACTTTCTGGAATCTCGCGCGGAAGGCATTTAATATAGCAGCCAAAATGGGAGATCAGGAGAAGAAGGAAGTTAACGCCAGCGTGCGTAGGGTATTCTGCCGCATCTGTCGGTGAAGCTTTTGTCCTTAGTGACAAAGCAGGAGAAGAAGAAGGTATGCGCCAGCGTTCCTAGTGTGTTCCGCCTTGTGAGCGAAGCCTTTTGTCTTCCGTGACAAAGCAGGAGAAGAAGAGGGTTTCCACCTGAGGGGTGAAGGCTCGAGCTACAGGCAAGAGTGTGTGTCTACCGCTATCGAGCGAAGACGCGTGGCAACAGCTGCGTGAGTGAAGCCGACGTGTTTCCGGCAAAGAAGTTTGAAGCTTGGAGAGTGGCCAATAGAAGACGCGAGGTTTCCTGGAAGAGAAACTTCGGGGGCAGCGAAACGTTAACAAAGCTGGACATTGAGTGAGTGGTTCTCGGAAGAGTATCATTCAGTCTTTTGTTCCAAGGACTTTGGACTCAATAAGTTTCCGAACTCTTTAGTCGTTAAGGGTCTTGGTTGTTCGATGCATGCGACTGCATTGTAGTACGTATTGTTGTCTGTGTCCGTTGTTTCGAGTGTGGCTGATTATACTGTGTAGTACATTGTTTGATTGGTGACATATTGTATTCAACTATTGTCGAGTGTGCATATTTGTGTATTGTTTTTATCTGCCATTATTGAGAATACAATTTTGTTTTGTTTATCAACTCTCGGCTCTGACTTGTTCTTTGGGCCACAGCCGGCGTCCGCTGGTGCGCCAAAAGGACCACTTCTAAATTGTCCACGCTTTCGTGGTGCGGTTCGGGGGGCAGATACTTCGGCCCTTGGATTTAGCCCGGCGATTGCCTCCCTAATTAACGGGATCCTGTGACAATTATTCTGGCATCCGCGACAGGACCTTTTTTGTGCACAGTGTGTCCAAAGTAGTGAGAGGGAGCCGCGAGTTGTGGATAGTGCTATCGGAACGATTTTGTGTGTTGTTCAGTGTTCTCGTTAACAAGTGCAGGGGAGTATCCCGATAGACTGATATAGGCAGATACTTTTACACGCAGCAAGGTTTTATTTGCGAGACACAATGGATCTCGAAAAGTTAGTAGCTCTTGATGCGAAGATGGGTCTTTCTGACGCCGAACTACGGAAGTGGGTAAGCCAGATAGAGAAACAGGCGGTAGAGAGAGAGATTGGCAGCTGAGAGAGCCAAGGAAGAAAGAGAGCAGTAATTGAAGTTGGAGCTGGAGAGAGAAAAGTTGGCAGCCAAAAGGGCGAAAGAAGGAGAAGTGGAGATTGCTGAAAGGGAACGGCAGCGGCAGCACGAGATGGAACTCGAGCGGCTCCGTTTGCAATAGCGAAGTGAAACTCTCGTCCAAGCTAGAGTTGAAAGCAGCGAACGGGAAGATCATGGCTTCCGCTTGAACCCAAGCAAGCTGCTCGTAGCGTTTGAAGAAAGGAAGGATGACCTTGACGCGTACCTTCACAGATTTGAGATGATTGCAAGGAGCCAGAAATGGGCGGTACATCAATGGGCAACTGCTTTGAGTACTTGCTTGAGTGGTGAAGCGCTCAGTGTGTACAGTAGGCTGACGCCGTCCGATGCAGCCAACTATGTAAAATTGAAAGCTGCTTTACTGAAGTGATTTAGATTTACTGTCGAAGTATTCCGGGACAGATTTCGGACAGGAAAGCCAGGTGATTGTGAAACGGCTACGCAGTATGCCACCCGTCTTTGCCATTGTTTCGACAGATGGATTGAACTTTCAGGGACAGCGCAGGAGTACGATGAGCTTAGAGAGCTCCTAATTAGAGAACAATTTCTTACTAGTTGCCACCCAAGCTTGTCGCTGTACTTGAAAGAGAGGAAGGCTGAGTCACTTGAAGGAATGCTTGAATTGGCTGATCAATTCTTGGAAGCGCAAGGTGGCACAAATTTGGCCTGAGTCAAGAAGAAGCGTCCCGAAGTTTCAAAGAAACGGCACCCGAACAAAAAAGCGTGCACCGGAGAGTGTTTCGCGATGTTTTCTGTGTAACCGAGTGGGTCATCGCGCGAACAACTGTTTTACTAACTTTACGAGCCCTACGGTAGTAAAATGTTTCAAGTGTGGTCAGACTGGGCACAAAGCAGACGGATGTCGTAACGGAGTGAGTCAAACTCACCAGGCATCCTATGTGCTAACAGCACCGAAATTCGAGGATAACGCCATCACCGACGGATTCGTAGAGGTGAAAAATGGGGAGGAACTTCCTATTGTGGGTGCTTTAATGACGAAACAGCCAACCGGTGTTACGAAGAGAATGCCAACGCTGCCTGGAAAAGTTGCGGGAAGAAGAATACGGTGTTGAGAGACACCGGTAGCTCCACGGTTATCGTGTGGAGAAATTGGGTACGGGGAAGTGATTTAACGGGCAAAACAAAACCGGTTTGCCTAATTAACAGTACGGTTCGGATGCTTCCCGAAGCAGAAATTGAGGTTGAAACTCCGTACTTCAGCGGGAAGGTTACCGCTCTATGCATGACGACCCCCTGTACGACCTCGTCATCGGAAACATCGATGGGGCGCGAGGGCCGAACGAACCAGAATGTTTGGGGGAAGACCCGAAGATGGAGCCCACGCCAACACAGGGACCGCGAGATACAGCGGAGAAAAATTTCGTGAAGGATTTCACTCGAGCCCAAGGTGAAGCCAGGGCGCAAGAGACAGCGAATGAGAACATGATCGTATTGAATGAGTTTACGTGCTGGGCAGCTGGACTTACGTCGGCTCGACCTCAACTGACCGACAATGTAAAGATGACGGAGTCGGCCAGCCAGGCACAATGTCGTGACATCAACAAGTGGGTGAATGACCGAACAGGATCGGTTGAACGTTATCACCTGTTAACAGTCTCGGAAGTGACAACGATGGCTGAGACGCCGCCTCAGATACCGTCGTTTAAAGGGCTCGCCGAAAAAGTACGAGGAAAAACAAGGAGAGATCGAGCGAACACCGCAAGGACGCAAGCGCAGCTCGTAATACACGAGAGAGGTGCTGAGGTAGAATCGGAATGTGTTTGGCAGTACTGAGTGCAATATGTTGTGTTAATGTGGGTGTTATCCTGTGTAACAACTGTATGTCGAGTGAGTCAAAATGTTTGTTACGGTGATGTGACGTATAGTATTGTATCATAGTTGTAATGAGAGAACTTTGTACAGTTGTATTGTTTGGAACATGTGATGGAGTGTTGAACTCATTACCTGTGGCTATATTTTATGTGTTATCAGATTGAATTGTAATGCACATTTGTATTGAGTGATCTATTCTGAATGTGACGTGCCATGAGCAACGGACTATGTTACAGTCTTTAAGTGTGTGGGGACTGTTCGCGCTCGTTTGTGTGGTTTTGAATATTATGAGATAATATTCTTAAAGTGGGGGGGCAGTGTCACAAAACAAGCGGTCAAAAAGGGCGCGCCGCCAAATTCTCGCGTGAAACGCCGGAGTGATGGTGCGAGGTCAACGCTAAAACAAAGAAAACCAGCATCGAAAGACTCCCCGGGCGCGCGCCCCTCTCCTTTCGGAAGCGTGGGTCGCCGACGACCCTCCTCTCATCGGCCGCCGGGCAAGCCCTGGAACGTTCTCGATGGAAAGGGGCGTGGTGATGCAGGGTTGCGTAATCCATCGCGGATGGCCCTCGTACCGTCTCGCGCTTTCCCCAGCCTTCGCTGCGTATCGCGCCGACAAAATGATGAGAACTTTCTGGATTCTCGCGCGGAAGGTATTTAATCGAGAAGCCGAAATGGGAGATCAGGAGAAGAAGGAAGTTAACGCCAGCGTTTGTAGGGTATTCCGCCGCGTCTGTAGGTGAAGGTTTTGTCCTTAGTGACAAAGCAGGAGAATAAAAAAGTATGTGCCAGCGTGCGTAGGGTGTTCCGCCTTGTGGGCGAAGCCTTTTGTCTTCCGTGACAAAGTAGGAGAAGAACAGGCTTTCCACCTGAAAGGCTAAGGCTCGAGATACAGGCAAGAGTGCGTGTCGACCGCTATCGAGCGAAGACACGTGGCAACAGCTGCGTGTGTGAAGCCGACGTGTTTCCGGTGAAGAAGCTTGAAGCTTGGAGAGTGGCCAATTGTAGACGCGAGGTATCCTGGAAGAGAAACTTCGGGGGCAGCTTGACTTTGAGTGAGTGATTCTCGGAAAAGTATCATTCAGTCTTTTGTTCCAAGGACTTTGTACTGAATAAGATTTTAAATGCTTTAGTCTTTAGGTGTCTTGGTTGTTCGATGCATGCGACTGCATTGTAGTGCGTATTGTTGTTTGTGTCCGTTGTTTCGAGTGTGGCTGATTGTACTTTCTAGTGCATTGTTTGATTGGTGACATAATATATTCAACTATTGTCGAGTGTGCATATTTGTGTATCGTTTTTATCTGCCATTATTGAGAACATAATTTTGTTTTGTTTATCAACCCTCGGCTCTTACTTGTTCTTTGGGCCACAGCCGGTGTCCGCTGGCGCGCCAAAAAGGACCACTTCTAAATTGTCCACGCTTTCGTAGTGCGGTTCGGGGGGCCGATACATTGGCCCTTGGAATTAGCCCGGCGATTGCCTCCCTAATTAACGGGATCCTGTGACACTCAAATGGCATCCATGGTGCAGCGGCGTTTACGAAACCCTGCCATATTTTTGAAAGCACGTTCGTACATTTCACCCACCACTAAAGTCTAGCGTCTATCAACTTTTCCATAAGTTCACAGAGACACCAAGTCATGCTGACAGGACGAAAAGACTGTATGGATAAAGGCAATTTTTCGGGTTTGAGATTTGGGACTACTCTTGCAACTTTTCAGGAGGGTGGAAGGCACTGGGCAACAACACGTACACATTCTGCATGTGCGTGTTTTTCCAGAAAAGGCATACATAAGTAATTTTAAGGACTGTAGTGCTTATCGTGCTGTGCTGACCATGCAACGCTTGCACGAATAGGCAAGTGTTTCCAAAGCTTTGCTAAGACAAGACGGTGGTGGCACTACTCGTCGCCTTGCATTCTACACCTTATCATCACTGAGATGGGTGCGCACACCCGTCTCAAAAACACGCGCTTAGTTTTTCACGGAAACTGCCAGATGGCGCTTATGTCTCACGTGTGACGTGATTTGATGCGTTTGTTCGCCTCCAGTGCACGCTCAAGGCACTCTAACGCAGTGCCTCCAGAATACCGACGCCGATTTTTTTGCGCAGAACCACAAATAAATGTTTTCTTCACTCACTCCACACACAAGACTACAGTCTTTCGACGACATTTGCAAATTAGTATGAAGATATGATGCCAAATTTTTTTGTTTGCGATTTATTGGTTTATATTTTTGAACGCTACTTTCTTGATGGAACTACACTGTCGTTCTTTATGAAAGGACACACGTTAACGTGTGGCCTGTGCTCTGCGACGGATGCCTACAGCATTATCAACTGACAAGAAAAGAAAGTACGTTCCCTTTTGGCGTCATCTATTTCCAAGAAAGATAACTATTCAGGGCTGGTAGACAAGGGCTGCTAGTTTACGTTCCCTCACCACGCGCGCGGTGAGCGATATGGGTCGAATACTGCAGCTTGCGCCGAGGTCGCACAACGTTTGATATGTTGGATTACGCTAGGCATGAGGAGAGAGGGAGCGCAATCTAGTACCGCTTGTCTACCTGCCATGACTCGTTATTGTTTTTTTTTGGTAACAAATGAGGCTGAAACCGAACGTGTTTTCTTCTGCTGTCAGTTGGTGGTGCTGTATGCAGCTGCCGCAGAGCATAGGCCACGGGTTCGCGTGTTCCCTTTCATAATCGACGACAGTGTACGTCAGCGAATTCATGGTGGACGCTGGCATGAAACGTTTTCGTAATTAAAATAAGAGCTCACAGGAATCATGTGGTACTTGAAACCGGGTCCTCTGCATAGTAGTCAAGCATTCTACTACAAAGTCCTGCTGACAATTGAAGCTGCTTTGCAAAACGACAGGGGAGTCATGCAATGTAAGGAGGCAATTCCAGAAGTGTAATATGGCACGTTAGAATAGTAAAACAAACCCAAGCGTCACACTATGCGAATTGTGCAAGTACCTTGGGGTGTGAATCTTTGCACTCATTTTAATTTATTCTGCCATAACTACTGGCAATACCAACAAGCACAAAATAAGCAATACCAACAAGCACTCAGCCACTCCATCACAAAAGGCTCTTGGGCAAGGCAACACGACGAGGCACTGAAAACTCGTGGTGCACTTCAAATAGGAACGTTTTTCACTAACCTGCAGAACGTACAATTGCACAATATTCTGTAACTGCATGCTTGCGGTGAAACTTGCTCAATACCGCTGAAAACGTGGGTGGCGTACGTGGAGGCCTCGCCTGTCACTGTGAATTTGGCTGTAGAGTTCAAGGCACCAGAAACCGAAACTTGAGCTGGCCACCAAATCCGTGAAAATTATTCTGTGTTGCAGAATTCAAGACTGCGCTGACTGGCGTCGGGTGACAATGTCACTGGCAGCAGGCTTTCCGTTGACCATCCAACCGACGATAGCTCTAATCACAAGGCGAGGATCTGCGTAACGTTCAAAAGCACATGATTCCGTGGCCGCGTGCTGGTGGTGAAACCTTGCCCACATCTTTCTGCGGTTCACATCTTCCTTCGACTCTTCTTTTTTACCCCCTAGCCAAAGGCAAGGAATGCAACGATCAATAACATCTCAATATGTGACAAAACTCAAAGTACTACATCAGCGCCTTGATGTTCTTCACCTCCTGTTTTCTACTTTAGTACCCTATTCTGCTGATTTATTTTATTCTTCCGTACACTCAGTTGACAAGCGTTACACAGCACAGAGAGCACATGTATATGTGAGGTATTTATTTTCGGGGAGTGCCTTACGCGACTTCACCATACGTTTAACAGTATATTCTTTTACCATATCCTACAATATTTTTGGGCCCCTGCTGAAGAAGCCTGCCGTCTCACATGCGTGCACGTTATCAAAACCCAAGCCCCTCAAAGGAACATAAACTGGAAAGTTGCCGGGACCACGCTTGCATCTGCGGTGTACAGTTCATTGTTTTTGCACCTTGATTGTCTGTACATGCTAAAAAAAAGTCAGCCATAAAGTTCCGCTTTGCCGTCACTCCGGTCTTCCTAGATCACTCAGAGCGGGTCGGTTGCGGCTTGAATGGGCATCCCACAATATCTCCTGATGATATGGGTACATGGATGACATGATTCTCCAGTTATCTGTGCCGTCTGCTTGATCAAAAAGCTGTATCAGCTCAAGTCACAAGATGTTGTTTTACTGAGAGTATTTTGGTTGGGTGGCCTTGCATCAAGCCGGTACCGTGCAAAGACTGGGACTCCTTGTCAAAAATGAGAGTTGTTTCAAGGCAGACGCTCACTGTGGGCTTTTAGACGTTGTGCTGCTCCCATATCTCGTTGGTGGACCATTGTCAGAGAACAATTTCATCTTCAAGCATGATAACTTCCCTCTACATAAATAAAAAATGATTGGTATTTAAAGAGTCACGACATGGTAGCTCTTGAGTAACCTCCACAGTCGCATGATTTAAACATTATTGAAAATGTGTTGGGGAACGTTAGGCTTGCGCAGGCCCACCGACAATTCCATGCAGTCTCAGCGGATGCACTTTGGGCCACTGTCCAGGAGAAGTCGGAGAAAATCAAGGCCAACACCAACAGTTGTCGGTCCTTATACAGCAGCCGCCCCAATAGAATGAACGCGGTTTTTGGGGCTGAAGGAGATCCCACCTGCTACTCATAGTTGCTAACTTTGGAAAACGCAGAAGACAAGCAATGAACTTGGTATCCCACTGTATGCAAGTTTTTTTATGTTTTTTGAATCGTACAGCATTTAAATGCTTCAGAAAAAGCAGGAAAAAATTACTTCAACTTATGAATTTCGATACCTTTAGAGAGTGCAGAGAAACCAGAATGCCCCGTTGTGGAAGCTTACTGGTCCACAACTCAGCTACAATTCGTCAAGAGACACAAGTCTGATCGCGGCAGCATTCACCGTGATTAAATGGGTGGAAATGCAGAATCCATTGCGCACGTGAATTCAGGTCATGATAAATATTTCCAGGTAATCGAAACTTCCCAGAGCACCGCTTAGTGACGAAACACTTTCTCAGACTAAAAGACCACAAACAAAGCAAAATCAATACTCATGAGTTTGTACAATGTATACACTGAACCGGTATTCTCGTACTTAAACAAGTGGGATTATCCACGTCTCAAATATGCTGACAACACAACATGTTGCGCAGAGGTAAGCCCGCTTTCCTGCAAAGTTCGTGGTTTCTCGGGTGTTTTAATTTTGCTTAACGGCAATACATGCACGATGTGCTCCCGCACTTCATATCAAATAAAGCCTCGCCTCTGGATCTTGCGCGCCAGTTTCGATAAGCTTCGATGCGTGGCCGCACCGCTAGCGCTTGCACCCGTAGAGCGAAACCTCGCAGCGCCGTGTTCGTACTAAGAGTGGACGGCCCTGTACATTATCAACATCAGGACAACTAATGTATGCATCACAGAAGTGCGCTAGAAGGAGAAGATTTACCACGCTCGTTTTTTTTCAGTGTTTTGAGAACGTAGTGCTTGCTTAATAAAGAATTCTAGGTGATGCTACACGCCCATTTGAAGAGTACCCAACTAAGCCATAAATCATCATAAGCTCTGTGTTTTAGTGGGGCCTTCACTATGCTACCCTTCTTTATTCTTCGGAGAAGCGTGGTAGCATCTGCATACTTGCAAGCAATATTGTGCAACTTTTTTGTGCTGTGGCTGACGATGATGAAGAATTATGCCTGAAGCATTTGTAATGGGTTGGAGCATTTAGTGACCTACTCACTACGCCATTCGCATTGTGTAACACCGTTTGTTCTTTTGCCGTTCTCAAATACTTTATTACACATTTTAAACGATTGCTTTCCGACTCGAGATCAGGAGATGAAGCCAGTTTATGCCAGTGTGCGTAGGCAGGATATGAAGGAAGTCTTATGCAAGCGTGCGTTGGGTCTTTCCGCCATGTCAGCGAAGGCTTTTGTCCTATGTGACAAAGCGAGAAATGAAGAAGGTTCCCAAATAAAGGGTGAAAGCTTGTGCTTCAAGCAGAAGAGTGTGCCTACCACCCGTGAGTGAAGACGCGTGGCAGCAGCTGCGCGTGGAAAGCCGGCGTGTTACCGGCGAAGACGTTTGGTGCTTGGATAGCAGCTAAATGAAGACGTCAGGTTTTCTGAAAGAGAAACTTCTGGGGCATTAGATCGACAACAGCACTGGACTTTGAGTGGGTGATTCTTGAAAGAGTATCATTCAGACTTTGTTCCATGGACTTTGGATCAAATACGTTTTCGAATTGTTTAGTTTTTAGGGGTCTCGGTTGCTTGATGCTTGTGATTGCATTCTAGGGCATATTGTTGTTCGTGTCCGTTGTTTCGAGTATAGCTGATTGTATTGGGTAGTCCATTGTTTGATTGGTGAAATATTGCACGGAACTATTGCAGAGGGCGTAATTTGTGTATCTTTTCATCTGCTATGTTTGAGAATATATTATTGTTTGGTTTATCAACTCTTGGCTCTGACTCGTTCTTTGAACCTATGCCAGCGTCTGCCAGTGCGCCAAACAGGACCATTTCTAAATTTTCCGTGCTTTTTTGGCGCAATTCGCGGGGCTGGTACTTCAGCCCTTAGAATTAGCCCGGCGATCGTCTCCCTAATTAACGGGACCTGTGACACCGGCATCGACCGGTGCTTCAAGCTGACCTCCAGGTAGAGACGGAAGAGGGAGTCGCGTCACTCCGCCATGCACCATTTCTCTTTCCTCCTTTGGCGAGGATAATCGGCACCGCTTTTAAGCATGCACAGCCATCACGCCATGATAAGCGCGGGAAAAGTGGTTCACATGTCATGCGCACTATGCGTGAAGAGTATGGTGCTTAGTAGGCGCAATCGGCCAGTGTGGAAAAATATCACGTATACTTCAGTCGTGTAAACAAACTTGAAACACACGCATTTACTTTCATTTACTTTGTTCCATAGGCTTGGGGAGGCATGTCAGCTTTGGCATGCAGCATTGCTCAAGTTTTACTGGTCGAACGTGTCATACTGGATTTGCCGTGAACGCAGACGGTACGGTGACAGCATGGTACCACACGTAGTTTTGCAGCGCCAGAGACGGCCGAGCATTTCGAGTTCCTGTTAAATCAGAAAAAACCGATCCCCATGTGGGCAACAGGCATTAGAAATATCATTATGATGATGCTCTAATTGCCTTACAGCACTGGCAGGCGCCGCATCAGTGGACCTCTTGCAAGAGCCAGAGAGGCTCCGTGACTTCTCACTTCGGTTCAGCTGAACCCTAGCCACATGCAGTGTTTACGCACACCGTTTCGAGGCAGCGCTCGTTGCGAAAATTCGGAGGTCACCGGCAACCTTTTCTCCCGGTCTGGCTTAGCTCCTGTAGCTCTCGAAAGTGGGTGGGCTGGCCACATGTGAGAGTGTGGCTGATGTCGCGATGATCAGAAGTCCGGTTGACGATTTGGTGCGTATTATCGCAGTGGAATGTAGTCGACTGCTCCCGCGTTAATTCTTGCAATTGAGCTCGTAAGTGGAACCACGGACTGTCAGCGAGTGGTGGTTCTTCTTACAGCGCATAGGAAACAGGTGGATTGTTGCCCTGTTGTCAAGAAGTTGACTTGCTACGGGGAAGCCGCCCTATGGTCACCAAAGCCCAGTACGTGTCGCTCCAAGTTTAGAAAGTTGTGCACCGCACAGCTTGCCCAAGACACTTTGACTTTTAACTGCGAAGCATTTCTTGGCGAACTTCAGTGACTGAGCGTATCTATCTATCAAGCCACCCAGTACTTTTAGCTCTCTGGGCCGTTTCGATATTGGTAGCGACACCAAACTTGGTATGACATAACATGAATTTATGAAGAACATATTTGGTTAGTGTAACATGAAAATGAAGGCATGTATTTCATGAATGTCAGTATATACATTTTGTGGTCCTGAAGCTCTTGCGCTGGTTTCGTTCACATGGCATGATTGCATGGGGAACACAAGCGACAGACCCTAACATGAAATCATCACATGCGTGTCGTGTAACTACATGACTGCATGCCACGCACATGGTATTCGCTCGCAGCCCTTTCGCTAGCGTCACACATACCAATTTTGGTGTTACAGTACATGAACGAATGACAAAGGCACGTGACTGGTGCAAACATGCTAATCATGAGATGCGTGTCATGTAATACCATGACTACCTGCCACGCTCATGATGCGCTGGTGGCCGTTTCACTAGCTTCACTGATAATAAAGTTTGTATTACGCGACGTGAACGGATGACGAAGGTATGATACTGGTGCGAACATGATAAACATGTGATGCGTTTCATGTAACGACATTACTACATTCCACACTGATGATGCGCTCATGGCCATTTCACTAGCTTCACAAATGGCAAACTTGGTATTACGTGACGCATGTGGATTGCGAAAGAATGTGACTGGTGAAAACATCATAATCATGAGATGTGTGTCATGTGAGAACATGACTACATGTCACAGTCAAGACGCCAATACAATTTGACGTGACACGGTGTGCGGGCTCCCCAGCGCTGAATTGGTCGTGTCACGCCATCGTTGCCACGCCAGGTGGCGGTCCTGCAATATACTCGCAGGCACGCGCCGCGCTGCATTGTTGAAGAGCGCACGCTGAAGAGCAGCGTGCCCGGCGTACCTTCGTATGCCGGGCACGCTGCTCGCGTTTTGCTAATGTGGCAGCGCTTTGCTCAGCATGTGCGCGTGTCAACGTTACATGAAAGTATATTGGGCTCTTCATGATGTGCTCGTGGCTGTTTTTCTACCTCCACATATACCAAATGAGTGTTACGTAACCTCAATAGATGACGAAAGTATATGACTTGTGCAAACATTGTAGGGAACGATGCGAATGACGACGAAGCAGCAAGAAATGGCAAGCCACAGCGTTGGTGCACACGCGCGACCCGAGCTTGCGCTTTCTTGTATTTTCCGCCAGTTGACGTTCATCGCCCAGCTGGCGATCCTCTGCCTTCTAGTAGGTCTGTACTTAAATAATCTACGTGACATCTGGTGAAGGTGTGTGGACTCCCGTAAAAACCTGGAACTTCGCACCCGTAAGCTTCCCCCTCTACGTGACATGAACATGGCAATCAAGACGCCTCTCCAGGTGGGACCTTCGACCATCCACGTCACTTGCGGCACCGTGTATCCTTAATGAGATCCTCCTATCTTCACTGGCTCCACTGAGTCGAACGTCGAAGATTGGTTGGCGAGGTACGATAAAGTCGGCGCAAGTAACAAATGGGACAACCCAAGTAAGCTGGGCTACGTCACGTTCTACCTTGTGGATACCGCGCAACTGTGGTTTAATAACCACGCAGCTGACATTCCTACGTGGTCTGCATTCAAGACTGCTATTACGGACGTCTTTGACTACCTGCGGCACCCAAACTTCAAGCCGAGCAGCGTTTTCGTCACCATGCGCAGCAACCAGGCGAGACCTACACGGGCTACATTGAAGATGTGCCGCATCTGTGCATCCATGTCAACTCTGCCATGCCTGAGGAAGACAAAAATCAGGCACATTTTAAAAGGGATTGATGACGGCGCTTTTATGCCGTTGCTCGCGAGAAATCCGCCCACAATTGCTGTGCTCGTTTCCCTCTGTCAGAGCTTCGATGGGTTGCGTAGGCAGCGCACAATTGTTTGTCAAGCCCTCACGACGCCAGACACGCTCGCAAGCTTGCACCTGGTTGTCAATCCTACCGATCAGCAGCCGCTTATTTTGACAATCAAGGACTTCGTCCGCGAAGAGGTAGCGCGCCAGCTGTCACTACTGCCACTGACACATGAGCCTGCGCAAGCTTTGACACTGGACCTCCAACACGCCAGTCGGACCCAATTTACTGAGGCCCTTCCACCGATGCATCAGCAACCACCTGTCACTACGCCTCTCACGTACGCTGCCGTCGCTGCTCGTCCTACGCAACAGCGTATGCCGTATGCTCAACCTGCCACGCCGCCCTATGTCGTGCCTACAACCCCAATTTCTGCGCCGTATCCCATCGCGAGATTGTCAGCACCATTTTACCGTCGCTCAGACGCTTGGAGGACGCCAAATAATAGGCCCATCTGTTTCGCCTGTGGTATCGCTGGACACGTCGCTCACCACTGTCACCGAGATCCCCCTCCAGTTGACACCGTGGGCAGGCCAAGTGCGTCATCGTCTAGGACGCCATCAAGGTACACCACTTATGGTCATCGACCCTACGCAAACCATCGGTCACCATCGCCCCGACGATGCTCCCTGTCACCTATGCGTCGCCGACCTGCTACGGAAGAGGGAAACTGATTACTGCAGCTCCGGAGGAACAGTTGCATACAATTCGAACTACTTAAGGCCTTCATCTTTTTCGCCGCAAAGCGTTATCGACGTCAATGTTGAGGGGACCACCGCACAAGCGCTTATCGACCCAGGAACCAACGTTTCCATCATCTGTGAGACCTTATGCCGCACGTTGAAAAAGGTGACGACGCCTCTCTCGGGCCTGATGCTCCGCACGGCCAACTCGCAGTGCATAGAACCTACAGCTGTGTGCACTGCACGTGTCATTATCCAAGGTGAACTTTATGCCATTGAACTTTTTGTGCTGGCATCATGCTCCCACGAAGTCATTCTTTGATCGGACTTTCCTTCGCGTCATCGAGCCATCATAGATTACTCACGTGCAGAAGTTGCCCTTACACCACTGCCAACCTCTTGTTTGGTAGATTCTCTTTCTGAAGCTTACAAACTTGTCGTTGTTGCAGACACGGAAATAGCACCGAGAACATCCACCCTTGTAGCCCTGACCTGTATGGCCGCTCCTGCCGAAACTGTTTTGTTTACTCCGTTTGACGTATTTACCCGCCGCCGTAGCCTAAACCTGCGCTTTGCCATACTCACCGTGGAATCCGGTTCTACCGCCATGCTTGTTGCGATCTCGCTATCGTCGCCAGTTACCTCACTTTGTAGAGAATGTTTGGGTAACATACAAGACGTTGACTACTTGCGCCCTCTGTTGTTTGCCGAACACCCACCTCACCTTCAGCTGAATGCTATGATGCCACCTGTAGTCCCACTGCCCGCGCCAGACTCATTCCAGCCCTTTGTTTCCGCTGAGCTAGCACCGCCACAAAGCCGCGAACTCTTGTCCCTTCTTCGAGAGTTCCGTTCTGCCTCCGATTGCGCTTAATCATCTTTGGGTCGCACAGCGAACATCCCGCACCACATTGCCACCGGTACTCATGCTCCCTTACGCAACGACATATCGAGTTTCAGCGGAACAGCGCCGTATTATCATCGAACAAGTCGACGATATGCTCAAGCGTGGTGTCATCCAGCCATCGCAGAGCCCTTGGTCGTCCCCTGTTGTACTCGTGCGCAAAAAGTATGGGTCTATTCAATTCTGTGTCGACTACCACCAGATTAATAAGATAACTCGGAAGGATGTGTACCCGTTGCCACGCATCGACGATGCTTTCGATTGCTTGCAAGGAGCAGAATATTTCTCCTCCTTAGATTTACGCTCAGGATATTGGCAAGTCGCAATGGCTGATCCTGACCGCTCGAAGACTGAATTTGTGACACCTGATGGGCTCTATGAGTTTAACGTCATGCCGTTTGGACTCTGCAACGCCCCAGCTACCTTCGAACGGATAATGGACACCATCCTTTGTGGCTACAAGTTGAACACGTGCCTCTGCTACCTAGACGACATCGTCGTTTTTTTCTCGCGACTTTTCGACTCACCTTGTTTGTCTTCGTGCTATTCTCATGTGTCTCACCTCTGCTGGCCTTCAACTTAACACAAGAAGTGCCATTTTGCCACACGTAAGCTCACTATACGGGGTCACGTCATCTGCAAAGAGGGTGTTCTCCCGGATCCGGAGAAACTGTGCGCCATGGCTGACTATCCGAAGCCCAATTCCATGAAGACGCTTCGAAGTTTTATCTGCCTGTGCTCATACTTTCGTCGATTTGTGCGCAGCTTCTCTTCCATCATTGCACCTCTTACCAACCTGTTGACAACTTCCAAAGACATTTCTGCTTGGTCAAAAGAGTGCGACGAATCCTTCATCGCGTTTTGGCGGTTCATATTATCACCACCAATACTATGTCATTTTGACCCCGATGCGCCTACGGAGGTCCACAGCGACGCCAGTGGTGTCGGTCTTGGTGCTGTATTAGCTCAACGAAAACCTGGATACTAAGAATACGTGGCCGCTTACGCGAGTGGAATCCTCAAGAAAGCCGAGTATAATTATTCCGTCGCGGAGAAAGAGTGCCTCGAAATTGTCTGGGCTCTGACGAAGTTCCGCCTATACCTTTATGGCCGCCCTTTCGAAGTCATCACGAACCACCAAGCTCTATGCTGGCTATCATCGCTCAAAGAGCCGTCGGGGCGCCTTGGTTGTTTTGCTCTTCGTATACAGGAATACAACATTTGTGTTGTATACCGATCCGGTTGCAAGCACTCCAACGCTAATGCGCTATCTCGCTCGCCACTACCGGCTGACCCAACCTCCTTGTCACCTTCTTCAGCTGTCATAACACCAATCGACTTCGCAGACATGGCATCGGAACAACGCAAAGATGTGTGTATTTCCCAACTCGTCGCCTTTCAGACTGATCCGTTAGGTAATCCGGTCTCAGGAACTATGCGCTGTCAAGCCACACATTTCGCTATTCGAGACGACCTCGTCTATCGGCAAAATTAAACGTCTGAAGGTCGGAGGTTGCTCTTCGTGATACCCAACCACATGTGCTCGGAAATCTGTACTGCTTTCCACAACGACTCGCGAAGCGCTTACGCCGGCGCTCTCAAAACGTACAACCGTCTACGTCAGCGGTACTACTGCCGTGGCAAGTGCACATTTGTTCGCAAGTACGTACGTGCTTTTACTGCATGCCAGCGACGTAAAGCCCCACCTCAACACCCTGACGGTACACTTCAGCCTCTGCCTTGTCCAGCGCGTGCATTTGACCGCATCGGTATCGACTTATACGGACAACTTCCCACGTCGTTTTCTGGAAATAGGTGGAAAACGGCAGGCGTGGACCACCTCACGCGTTACGTGGAGACGGCAGCACTACCCGCAGCAACCTCAAGGGAAGTTGCGTTTTTTATCTTTCGCAAATTTGTTCTTCGCCATGGTGCTCCCCACGAACTTTTGAGTGACCGGGGGCGTGTTTTCTTGTCGGGCGCCATTCAAGCTTTGCTCGCTCAGTGCAACATGGTTGTACTGAGCATGACGACAGCTTATCACCCGCAGACGAATGGCCTCACATAACGATTTATTCACACTCTCGGTGATATGTTGACGATGTACACAGCTTCAGACCAGACGAATTGGGACACTGTCCTTCTATTCGTGACTTATGCGTATAACACCGCTACGCACGCGACAGCAGGGTTTTCTCCTTCCTTTCTGTAGTACGTACGTTAATTATCGTGCACACTGGACCCTATCCTCCTATAAACGCCCGCCTCCTCTGAGTACACTGCGATTTCTGATGTCCAGGTACGCAAAAGATTGCAGACGATTGGCCCGCTCACTGACAACCGAGGACCAAGGCCACCAGAAGCTACGGCATGACACCGACCGACATCTCTCTACTTTCACGACTGGTGCTCTCGTTTGACTCTGTATTCCACTGAGTACTCCTGGCCTTTTGTCATAATTACTGGCCTGGCACCACAGGCACTATCGCATTCTCGTTCGTACGTCTCCAGTCAATTATAAGATTGAGCCTTTGACACAGTCTGATGACAGGCGGAATGGCCAGCTAGGCCTAACCGCCGCGAAGGAGAAAGCCGCCGAACAACCGACCGGATCGCGACTCGACGCCAGCGGGGACTGCTCGACGACGATCGGCGACGGTTTTCCGACCGCCACCGGCATCGGACAGTGTGTTACCGCGGTGAACAGTGACTGTGACCCGCCGAACTCGTGTGCGGGTTGGACCGTAGTGGCCTCTCGACGCGAGAAGAAACGGCAAAAAACGGGCAGCCCATCGCAGCGGGATACCCAAACCGCAGGTGAGCTGAGCAAGTTTCTATCGGCTTCGAACTCTAAGTTGAAGGAGGAGCGTAGGCGCGAACAGAAAGCGCAGTACGTTGCGAAAGTGAACGCTAATATGGCAAAGTCAGCCCGCATGCCTACTTTCGCCAAGAAAGACGAACACCGCGTGGTTGTTAGGCCTCGTGGGGGACTCGTAGTGAGTGCCACCAAAATGACCACGCTGCGCACAGCCATCATAACAGCGGCTAACATTAAGATCGAAGAAGCGGAGGACGATTCGTTTGCGCCGAACGCCGCCCAGAACATTATAGTGCTGAGCACTCCTAGCGAAGCGAGATCTTTTCGCTACGGATCGATCCGTAATATCACGGTGGAGGAACGCACGTATGAAACGTTTGCGTATAAGAGCACCCCAGACAACACCTCACGGGGTGTAATAAGTGGAGTGGGCAGAGAGGAACCCGAGGAACAGATCACTCGGTTCCTAGTGAACAAGCATAACCCCACCGTTATGGCCGCACACCGGCTCGGAAATTCTGAGTCGGTGGTAATTCTATTTGAAGGAAACAAAGTACCGCGCTACGTAAAGTATGGCGGCTTTGTCTCGAAGTGTACGCTGTACAGGCAGCACCGTGAAGTCTGCACTACATGCGGCAAAATAGGGCACAGGAAAGATGTGTGTCCAACACCGAATGCTAGGGTGTGCTTCGCTTGCGGTAGAAACAACCTAGGAGAGGACCATGCAGAATACTGCAAACCAAGATGCAAGTTCTGCGGCGGCTCCCACGTCACGGGCGCGGGCAAATGCAAGAACAAATTCAAAACGCCGCTACAAATCAAGCAGCGGCAGAGGATAAAGCAGATCACTGAAACTATAACCGAGATGACGCCCGCGAAAGCGCCCGGGGAGGCTGCGCTTTCTAGAAGATTCGACTTCCCGGAGCCGGGAGCCTGCGGGACACGTCACGAGCAAAACGGCGTGGCAAGCCGTGATAGGAGCAGAGCGGAACCGGAGGACGTGAAGTGGGCTGACGTCACCTCCGGAAGACCGAAAGAAACGCGTCCGCCAAGACCGGCGCCGCAGGTGCAAGCGCACCTGAGCGTGACAAACAAGTGTGACATCAATGGCGTGGCGATGACGCAAACTAGCGGGGCCCTGAGCAGAGCAGCAGCTACAACGCTGAAGGAGCCTGGCAAGATGCCAAGCGGCGGCGGCTGCAGCGAACAATGCAAGAAAGAGACGCGGGAGTTGAAAGCTACCGTTAAGAAAATGGAGAAGGCGATGGAGGAACTCCAGACGGCGATGGCGGCGACGCAGCTCACCATCAAACAACAACGAGGCGTCATCGACGAACAACGAGACGCCATTAGAAGGCTTCAAGAGGGGGGATCAAGGAACGAAGCCAACAACAAGATGGCGACAGACGCCGATGAGGATGACAACGGAACCCCAACGAACATCACGGGCAACCGCTTTGTCAACACTACAACCCCTAAGACCTACCAATTCACCGCCAAAGCGAAGACCCCAACAAGGGCATCCATGATTGCGGTGGCAAGAGGGTTGGAAGCACAACACGAAGAGGAACTAGAAAGCGAAAGCAACGAGGAAGAAGATGATAGTGCCTCGGTCATCTCGGTGGCAACTACAAACAACGGAGACAGGACCAAACCCCTCGGCTACGGGAGCTTCAGTAAGAAGATCGGTCGGAACGCGAGAGCTATAAAGAAATGGGGCAAGAGCTTTGAGGGCATCGAGCAGAGAATCCTCACGAAATGCACCCAAGTCATCCAACAGCAACTTGCGCAAATGATTCAGCTCCAAATCGAGCAAGCGCTAGAGAGGGCACTGAGCCCCGAGAAGCTGCAGCCGCTAATTGGTGAAGCGGCGCATCAATATTGCCAAACACAAAAGGCTCTCCCTCATAATGGACAGCAACAATAAGATCAAGATCTGGCACTGGAACGCCAACGGGTTCCGGTGCCGAAAAGCAATCTTACAACAGTACTTGAGATCGCTGGCACCGACGGCTCGCCCGGACGTGATAGCGGTTCAAGAAACCCACACTGAAGACACGCCGACGCTGCCAGGGTATCGGACACACGCCTGCCCCCCGTCCGCTCGCACATGCGGGAAGGGTGCGGCGCAGGGCGTGTGCACGTTCATCCGGAAAGGCATCGCCCACGTGAAACACCAACAGTTCCTGGGCAGCAGGGACACCGCCATCGAGCTGTGCGTCACCGAGCTAGCGATTAGCGGCAAAGGACGAGAAACCCGGGGTGCACGAAAGAAAAAGACATCAACCACCGTCTTCATCGCTAACATCTATAGCAATCCAAGACATGGAAAGCAGAAATTCAAAACTCTTTTCCATAAGATCAAGAGCGCCACATCACAAGCACAGAAAGACCTGGCCAAAAGAGGAGACGCTGCCGCGGTAATATGCGGTGATTTCAACGCGCAACATCGAGAGCTCGGCTACACGACCACTACGTCCAAGGGAAGGAACCTTCTTGAAGATGCCGGCGAAGCCGAGTTCACGTTACTAATCAATCCAGCCCATCCATCAAGGATCGGAACATCGGTTGCTCGGGATACAAATCCAGACCTCACCTTTGCGATGCTGCCCGAAGGTGGCACCGCGAAGTGGAGGAATACGGGAATCAACCTGGGCAGCGATCACTTCATCATCGAAATTGAATTACCGCTGGCTCATCTCAACAGAAACCCGAACCGCGACAAAACAATAAAGCACAAACTCGTCGACTGGAGCAAGTTCCGTAACACAGAACTCGGCGAAGTCGACAATATTGACGAGTGGTCAGCGAAGCTGCTGGCGGCAACAGAAGGGGCCACAGAAGAGATCGATGCACCCGAGGAAATCGAAACCATGGACCCGAGACTAGCCCACCTCCTCGAAGCCAGGCGCTCGCTCCAAAAGCGTTGGCGGCGGCAACGTCACAACAGAAAGCTACGAAAGAAGATCGCAGAACTCGGCCGAGAGATCGAGCGACACAGCAGGCAGCTCTGCTCACAGAAGTGGTTTGCACTCTGCAGCCAGGCTGATGGACAGCTTCACCGTGGCGGCACTTGGAAACTCCTCAGGCAACTGATGGATGAGACCAAGAGCTGCGAATACCAACGTACACGCATGGCCCAAATCCTACACACCACCGCTCGTCAACTGGGCGAAGAGGAGATGTTCAAGTGACTCAACGAGCGCTACCTCCCCATCACCAGTCACGAAGATCACCCAGACTACGCCGGCCAGCCGAACCTCCACCTCGACCGAGATCTAGAGGAATGGGAAGTGAGGCAGGCGGCCCAGGACCTGAACTGTCGTTCGGCCGCCGGACCCGACAGAGTTACTAACAAAGCTCTACGCAACCTGAGTGACTCAGCCATCACATCACTGACACGCTACTACAATGAATCCTGGCGTAACGGCAAGCTGCCCAAGGCCTGGAAGACAGCAAAGACGATCCTGCTGCCAAAACCAAACAAGCCACCGGGTATAGAGGGCCTGCGTCCCATCTCGCTCACGTCCTGCGTGGGAAAGGTACTGGAGCACGTTCTTAACACCCGGTGGAACCATTACATGGAAGCGCACTATGTCTACCCGGACTCAATGCTTGGCTTCCGGGCCAAATTGGGAACGCAAGACGCCATGCTCCTGATCCAACGAGAAGTCCTTGACCCACCGGGCGGGACTCCAAAGAATGACACCGAGCGATCTTGGGCCTGGACCTGCAGAGCGCCTTCGACAACGTTAGACACTCGTCGGTCCTGGCTCAGGTGTCCCGCCTGGGGCTGGGCGCAAGATCGTACAACTACATCAGAGCCTTCCTTTCTCGCCGCACGGCCAGGCTGGAGGTGGGAGGAACGAAGCTCGAAGAACGAGAGCTGGGCAGTGTCGGGACCCCACAAGGCTTGGTCATCTCACCGTTCCTGTTTAACATTGTCATGATCGAGGGGGCCAGGCGTCTGGAGGCGCTGGGCCCGGGGATACGACATTGCCTCTACGCCGACGAAGTAACCATCTGGGCCATGGGTGGAAGCGACGGAGACATCGAGGCGGGTCTGCAGGCGGCGGTGGACGCCGTGGAGTCCGCACTCTTGGGCACGGGCTTGCGGTGTTCGCCACAAAAATCACAGCTACTCATCCTGCCACCACCTGGGAGGCACAGAAAGAAGGCAAGTCGAGAGGCGGCCGAGAACATCATCGTGCGCACCAGTGACGGTATGCAGATCCCGCACGTCCCGGGGCTTCGAGTCCTGGGGATGTTCGTGGACGGCACCCAAACCAACGCCACGGCGGTCAAGAACATCACAACCAAGATGGGCATCGCAGCGCGCCTGGTCAAGCGAATGTCGTCCCGCTACCGGGGCATGAAAGAGAGGGGGCTCCTGCATCTGCTGCAGGCTTTCGTTATAAGCCACGCGGCATATGCGGGGGCCTTTCACCGCTGGACCGGCGCGGAACGAGCCAAGATCGACGCTGCCATCCGGAAGGCTTACGCGGGGGCTCTTGGGCTCCTACCAGGCACAAAGACAACGGCCTTGCTGTCTCTGGGAACACACAACACGCTCTCGGAGATCAGCGAGGCCCAGAGAGCTTCGCAGCTGAGCCGCCTGAGCGACACAGCCGCGGGCAGAGGATTACTCGATCGGGTAGGATTATTACCTCCTGGAGAACGCCCGGGCGCAGGACCGGACGGGGAGCTAGAAAAGCAAGTCCCCCTGAGCGATGAGGCAGCGAGGAAAATCATTGTCTACCCGCTGCCAAAGAACATGGACCCAGAAAGGGACGCGGGCAGGCGAGCGGCGAGAGCAGTGGCGCTGGCCCGTCAACATCAGAGAGACGAGGGCGCAGTCTACGTGGACGCCGCAAGATATTCGGGAAGACGCAACGCCTTCGCAGCAGTGGTGGTCAGCGCCACTACCGGTAAACTACTAACAGCAAGCACCGTGCGCGCCCGAACAGCCGGTCAGGCAGAGGAGGCGGCGATAGCCCTGGCCACAGGTAGGCCGGGCACGCGCACGGTGCTAAGCGACTCAAAGCAGGCAATTAGGAATTTTGCCCGAGGCATGGTCTGGCGGGGCACGGAGCGGCTAGTGACGTCCATCGCGGCCTCGCGGGCTGCTCGCGGCGCCGCTGCAGGACCAACCATCGCCCTCAAATGGTTCCCAGCCCACATGGGACGACACCTGGCTCCCGACATCGAGAACCGCAACGAGGAGGCGGACGCTGTGGCCCGTGATCTCATCACGTGCCGGACCGCGGCAGCCCGTCTCCCTGAAACCAGCGGTGAAGAACGAGAAGACCTCGATCCCCTCACCGACTACGGAGGGATCCTGGCGGCCTACAGAGAGGCCAGGAGAGCCTTTCCGCCCCCGCATCGTGAACTGTCACGTGCGGAAGCAGTGAAGCTCCGACAACTGCAAACGGAATGCGTGCTAACGCCAGCATTGGCCCGGCACGTATGCCCCGACATGTTTGTGGACGCTAAGTGTAGCGCGTGCGAACGTGAACTAGCCACCCTCCGCCACATCATGTGGGGCGGGTGTAACAGTGGTGTGAACAATGGGAATGGGCAGTGCCAGGACGCCACGTATCCCGATGAGGTGGGAGCATGGATACGCTCCCAAGACTTAAACACACAACGAAGGGCCATCCAGCGGCTTGAGGAGGCCCTGGCAAAGCAGACGAGAAAGGGAACCGACGCCCCGGACAACGGGAGCGGAGGAGCCCGAGTATCCAATGCCTAGCCAGAGCACAACGTCCTCAAGATCTAGAGCCTGGGACTATAGGACTATTAGCTATAGTTTTTAGATAGGGAATACCCGCGCCCTGCGCGGACTTCCCGCACGCCGGATGCACAAAAATGTTGTTTCTCTCTCTTACGCCGTCGTGGCTGAGAACATGTGCATGTGAGTCACCTTAAGCCGTATAACGGCCCCGCTACTGTGACTACGTCTTAAGTCGCCAGGTTGGCTACGCTATTCACCGAAAGACAATGTAGGGAACTATGCGAACGACGATAAAGCAGCAAGAAACAGCAAGCCACAGTGTTGGTGCACACGCGCGAACCAAGCTTGCGCTTGTTTGTATTTTTGGCCTGTTGACGTTCCTCGCTCTACTGGCGTTCCTCGGCCTTCCAGTAGGTCTGTACGTGAATAAACTGCGCGACAACATGATGATCCTGACACCCATGTAACGTAAGAACATGACAACATACCATGCTCATAGCGTGCTCATGGCCGTTTCGCTAGCCCCACATACAGTAAACTTGGTATCAAGTTACGTGAAGAGATCACGAAGGTAAACGACATATCTAAACATTAAAATCATGACACGAAAGTCATGTACGGCATCTTTTACTTCCACCTCGTAAGGTTGTGCTGATTTAAAAGTGACATATTAACATTTCTTATTTGTGCGTCTCTTATCATCGATTCCCATTGTATGTAGGATCTCCCAGTTTTTTTCCAGTTCTGTTGTATTTACAATTTAGTTTTGTTATCTGTGGCAAGCGGCATGCTGCCTTCACGTGAACAAAGGTGGCGACCTTGTGGCGTGTTTTTGATTGACCATGTGTACTGTACTATCAGAGGACAAACCGGTGACGATTCGCCGAGTTGTGTAAAAGCGGAACACCGACGGAATAAGAAGAGGCCCTAGAGTTTTTCCAAGCATTCTAAACCAGGCGTGTGGTGTTAGCATCGTCAGCTATGCCGAATCCCGTAGTATCGGCCTACAGAATTCGGTTCATTTCCAAAGTGTTTTTTTTTGTCACTTTGATGTCTGCTCTCATGTAACCTTTGTACAGCCTGCAAACACAAGTATTTCTCAGCCCACTATAACTTCTCCAGTTTTTCTGCTTCATATTTAGGCGACCAGAAAGTCAATCATCGCTATTGGAATAGCGGCAGCACGTTTTGTCTTTCATTTTGCTATACCACCTTGGGTTGTGCGTCTCGGGCGCCGACTGGTGAGAATTAGTTTTTACAACATCGCAAAGAACCTGGATCTTACTCCTTCAGCAGTATTCATCGCCACAAGCCGATCTTGTCTATACCAGCCGTTAAGGTTTAAAATGTTAAATTTGGCGCTGCTGCTACGCCACAATATCGCCTGCTGGACACAGTAGCCATGTTTAGGGGGTCGCTATGTTTTACATCAGCCGTGCACTTCATACTCTCGAGGTAAAGATCTCGCTTAACAATCTCGCTAAAATGCCTAGCTTACCGCATTACGACACGTTTCGAAATCATATCCTGCTTTCCGAACATAAAACAAAAGAAAGAAAGTCTTGTCTGTCATTGTTAGGTACTACAGTGAACACATATATGAGTGAACTTCTGGACGGCCTCATATGAAGTTCACCAAACTGAAAATTCAGTTGAATACGCAACCGTATTTGGCAAAGCAAATATCGAGTTGGAGAAATGAATGCATTTTAATTTTTAACCTATTATGGGATAGTTATTTCGACTCTAACCCTTTAAGCCAAAGCAGCAAAATTGCTATCGAACGAGTCTTTGTTCCTGGGCTATGTGTCTGACGCAGCTCTTTGCTGAGGCGTTAAGTTTCGCAAACTTGTAATATGGCACGACAGGGGTGATATGATACATTTGAAACCAAAAAGTAAGCGCTTGCCTGATAAAACCAACCGTTGCCGTTTCGTCGAGCTCATACAAAAGTGGGCGCGAGAACTGCGATGCTCCTACTCAAAACAAAGAATACCAAAAAAAAGAAAACCAATGACGCAGAAAACACGCAAGTAGCGTGATTGATCCCTCTGCCATTAAAATCAGTCAGACATGAAAATAAGCCGTGTCTTCACAAAGGTATATAGTTGAGGATTTTTTAGGCATTGTTCCACCACAAGAGCGAATGAATGAGTTATACAGTAATAAAAAGCACTATAACTTGAACAACTGCAAGCAGCCCGAAGCTTGCTGGGCACACCTCTAGCAGTCAAAACTCATCATGAAATGTGCATGCACAGGAGCGCGAATGAAGAACTGCCACGGATCATCACTTAAAGCTTTCTGCTCCAACACGTAGAAAGACGCACGCAACGAAAGCGCAAGAATATGAAGGATGAGTGCGAACTATAATCACAATTATTTCTTCGTGTGTCAGCAGCGCATTCGTTTCGAGAACGTGGCCACTGCGGGGATCAAAGTGGCATTCGTGCACTCTTTGAAAACCCCAGTAAGTTTAAAGCACACTTATGGTGGAAGCACAGAATATCAGTGAAGGCCTTATTGAACGTCTTGCGTGGAGGTGGTTTATTTAATGGGCTATAACACACAAGCCTACTATTCTTTTTTTCTTTTCTGTGCGCCTATTTAGCTCTCCTCTTTCTTTCCCATCTTTGTTCTCGATTCTCCCTGCCTTTCGTGCAGGGTAGCAAACAGGATGCTCGAATTTCTGGTAAACCTCCCTGCTTTTCCTTCGTTTTATTCTCTCTCTACTGTGGAACCACATCTTGTATTGAGCGCCCCATTTTTCCTACCACGAGATAAATGTGCGACGGACAAGCTATCACATCATGTCGAGGGCATGCATCGCTACGAGAGGTGCGAGAAACTTCAGAGCGCGCCCTCCACACTATCTTAGCGGTATCTCGCTAGTGATGAGAAAAACGCCCTGAACTCACCTAGCTCGGAGTACTGCCAGTGGTATGTGGTGTATATAAAGAGCTCACTGTTAGATAACTGAAATATACGCATGCTGTATGGTCGAGTGATCGCGCGCCACGTGCTGCGAAGTGAGATGTTGTAGCTTCAACGCCCAGTGACAAAAACTATTCTTGAAGTTTTGTCTTTGAAATTTATAGTTTACAAGTTATGCTGTCATATTTGTGACGAAAGTAGTTCAGGCAGCCGTGGGGGACATCAGCCGTAAACGCTTTTGTGTTTTAAAAAAGAGACAAGAGAAAGACATAGAGTGGAAATGCAGGGAGGTTAACCAAGTTTGGCTCAGTTGGCTACCCTACACTTAGGGTAGGCAAAGGGGAATAAAAGAAAAAAAAGTGACAGAGAGAAAACAAGGAGAGTAAAAACAGATGAATAAACAGTCAGCGCCAGACTACACAGCACGGCCTCATGCTGTTATTTCGCAACCGCTTGTTTATTCCGGTGGTCTTTAGATCACAAGAGAGCTTCCCTGGTCTTGCCCCTATGTGAAACCGTTCGTCAAGGTCCCAGGATCTTCCTCTCTGTAAGTGGTAATGAGTCCGGCTGATGAAGCTTGGCTTCCATAACACGTCGTTCAGACTTGTATGCTGGGCAGTGGCATAAAATGTGCTCAAGCGTCTCCTCACAGGCGCAAATGTTGCATACCGAACTCCTCCTCACCATTCCAAGAAGACAAGAATGCGAATTCGTCAGGGCCGCACCCGACCTCACGTGACACAGCAATGTTTCAGAGCGTCGTGGGAGCCCGGGTGGCATACGAAGTTGCAAGTTTGGGTCGATTGAATACAGGCGCGTTAGAGAAACCCTGCGTATGCTATTGTTAGTGAGCGATACGGCGAGCAAGTGATTGTAGTCGCCTTGCAGCGTCCGCTCTCAACAGTAGTGTAGCAGATACTAACGGTCACACGGCTGGCTTTCGCCTCGCACAAGGCCGCTTTTCTTTCACGGCGTTGCATGCAGACGTCGCGTTGCGCTGCCACCGATGCCGACGAATGGGTGATTTAGGAACGCGATGCACTGGCTACGCCAGCACTGCAGAGCGTGAAAAAATGTTCAAATAATTTCATAAATGACCCTGGGTGAGTGGACCAATTTCGTTCAACTGAATTATTCAGTAATTAAAAACTTATTTAACTTTAACATGTCTATAGACTGCATAGCAAAGTCAACAAAAATTTTCTTAAACTCGTCGTTTAAAAATAATTGTTGAATCGACACTCCAGCAAGTAACAGTTGACTGTCGTAACAAATTTACAGTCCGGAAACAAGGTACAAGTTTACAGACGCGCAACTGAAGAGATCTGCACATGAAGCACACTTGATTTCGTTACCGCAAAACACATTCGACCACGAACATCTATAACAACTTTATAACAACATTGAGCATCCTGATTTGAAATGATTGTGATAAAAGAATATACTGACTACCAAAAAAAAATTGCCCGCAGCTTCCCTCGGGGGAACACTGAGGAGGATGCGGACCATATAATTGGTTAACGGGGTGTTAAAGTGCGACTTACTTGGGTCGATGGCTAAATTGGTTAACGTGGTTGTGAAATGGGGTGTTAAATTGCGACTTACTTGGGTCGATGGCTAAATTTGTTAACGTGGTTGTAGGAGGGGGTGTTAAATGAGTGAACACGTACACACGCATGCGAAAGGGCGGCGCTGGTCGAAGGGACGTCGATCATTGTGTTTGTGGATTCGTTGGAATTCATTTCACCGCGACCTTGGACGTCGACGCGCCGTACAAACCAACCGACGAGCGGCAACTGAGCGAGCGAGCGCCGACCTTGAGTAAATTTACAGCACGACGGCGCATGCACTGTCAGCTGTTGAATGTTCTCGAAGCGCGACGCCACATGCGCGTCCACTGGAGAATCAGGAGAATTGTAGATGTCGAACGCGGTGTGTAGAGGAGGAAGGGTGCACAGATGGTGGAGGAGTGAAGCGCGCGCGGTGTGTAGAGGAGGATGGGATGCACAGATGGTGGAAGAGTGGGCTACGGCGCGACGGCGCATGCGCGCGCGTCAGCTGCCGAATGTTCGAGAAGCGGTGCGAACGGCGCGGACGGCGCACTACAAGGCGCGAGTATAAGATGCTCCGCATCTAAAACAAAGACCTCGTATTTCCTTGTTACGTTACAAATTGTTTGCGGGATGTGGCTCAGCAGGCATACTGGCAATGAACAGTCCACCCTTCCAGCATTTTCACAGAACATTTTTCAGTTCTGCTATAGTGCTCCAAATGCGCGTGTTCAAATTCATACTAGAATTTACTCTATGTTCCTCAACCTAATGCTATGTTGTGAAATGAAGATAACGCGTTTCCACGTATTTCGAAATAAAAGTGGTCTTGCGCGAATGGTTACTTCTCATTATCGAAGTAGTCAATGAAGCATTGAAAGGAGACTCATGCACGGCCTATAAATAGAATTCATATGATCGAGTATCCTAATTCTAATAGAATTGCGTTTCGACTACACTTCGACCTTGCTGCTGTGACCCAGTTTCAAGCCTGTGTCAAGCATCTCTAATAATGTGCTTATTCTAACGGTCTCAAAACTCTCACCTCAAGGACTGTCAGAGACAGTTAAAAGGATTCCCTTAGACAGTTCTTTCAATAACATCGAATATCTGGTTTAGAATGGAGGAGAATCTTAGCCGAGAACAAAGGAACTAAAGTGTCACTGAAGGAGTGCATGAAAAATTCTGTTGACCACTAAACGACTTCCCGCAATCACAAAAAATAAAATGTTTCGCTCGCAGGAGCATCAGTAGCAGCAGCAATAGTGGACTTACATTTCACGCGGCCCCATTTATTTTTTCACCGCCGAAAAGCAACTTTCCAGTACTGGGTTATTCCTAAACGAAGACCGAATACGCATCGTGTGTAATATATATACTTCGGCTTCATTTTGGCATTACGACCATCACTCGTTTCGCAACCTTTCCAACACACAGCCACATCCTTCCGACACTTCGAGCTTCCAGCGTGAAAAATATAGTATGGTCAAGCGTCTCGACATGTACCAAATGCTACAAGTAGATAGGATTGCTTTCCTGCCACTGGAGGCTCCATAAACTGTTCATTCGGACGCCTTTCTATGGTGTGTACTGAGGCTTCATTTCCTCGAATTAAGAAATTTCAGTATCAATTGTCCAGCGTGAAAAAAGTAAGTGGAAAGCAAGTACTGCGACATAGACGTACGAGACCTGGAAAGTCGATTCAATTTAAGCTTTTGGTAATTTCATCTAGCTGGATTTTAACTTCTCAATTTCTGTCCGTGGCAACCATCTAACTCACGGGGTGTCACGCTACTTTATTGCTTCGTTTTTTAGCACTGGCAAGCTATTTACTGCGTTGTACGTTGGGGCTTGCGTACTCTGTTCAAGTTTTAATAAGTGCCGCTTCTGAAAAACAGGTCTAAATAAAAATGAAAAAAGTAGACTGTCGTGGAGCATCGAAAACGCACTACGCCTTCCTGTCATTTTTAAATCAGGGTAACAAGAGATGTGGTGGGTAGGGATTCCACGAAGCGCGCATGCCGCAGTTTTAAAATATCCTTCACAGATAAAGGAATGGGCTTCTAGACTTGGCAGACCCGTTTGCAAGCTGTTGAAGCTGTGAAGACTGTCCGTCATACTATTTCCCAATGCTGTGGTAGCTGCCAGTGACCAACAATTTGTTCATCGAACGTACCACTGACCTTTCGCTCGAGACATACAATTCGGTCATTTGGGGATGCGCGTTCTGCGAAGGGGCTCTCCTGTTTGCTCTTCCTTCCTGCAATAAATGGGCGCAGTGTTTGTGTTTATTCTATTCGAGAATAGTGTACACCGTTTTACGGTATTTATATCACTTAGCAACGCTCAAACAAAACCAAAATGAAAAAATACCAGCACGCAGGAAGACGTTAAGGTACTTCATTGATGCTAAATAATTAAATACTTCTTTCAGTTTGCAGTTCGCCTGCAGATAACGCTTTCCTTCTCCAAACCAGAGTCATCAGTGGCAATGTTATTAACAAAACCTGGCCCTGCTTCCACGTATATACTTGGTTTCAGGCATACTATAGAATGTCTCAAGTATCACGCAGCATGAATGAAACTAAAAAAGAGCGTCGCTACGCGAACCATGCTCAGGGAATATTGTTCTCAGTATAGGGTTGTAGTCAATACTATTTTTTTTCAGTAACAAGATTTGTAAAGTTGTCTAAGTTATCCTTCCGAACTCGACAAGTACTTGCCTGATCATTAAAATGTCAATGAGGCATATCTAGGCATACTAGAATAGTATTTCACTGTGCTAATTTTAAGGAGCTACTAATTAGGTACTCTGGATGACATAGAAAGCACGAGAAATGCAGAAACCAACACGTGACCACGCTCCTACTTCCAATAGTTGGCAGCACTACGGCCAAGTCACATCTCACTTTTCTGATTTCGTGGGTTTTATTTATTACAACCCAAAAAGGCAAGATGGGAGTAAGTACGTAGTTAAAAATATCACGGTTTGATTGCTTTTGAACCCGCCAACATGTGCCGATTCGACGCTTGATATATTATGTCGGTATTTGTGGCCATAGCAACATAATTAGGAGTAAATAAGAAAACCTCCATAATGAAAAGCTTTAATGACAAACAGAATAACTAGAACAGTATGCACTAGATGTCCTTCGTGTAACAGCGTTTATCGTTTTTAAAATCGGGCTGCTTTGAATTTAGGGCCCCCAAATAATGACGTGGCTGAACTCGCACATCACATATTGGCTAGTCAGATGAAATTTTTTCTCCAAAATCAGCGCAAGAGACAGTCGCGTTACATATTTGGCCAACATTATTCCTACTTAGTACTACTAACAATAACTTTGCATCTCCAGCGGAACCTTACCCTTACTAGCCAAACCTGGTTAGGTATAACAATATTTCTGCTGATGGTTTAAGCCGCTCGCGAGCTGTGGAAGCGAGGCTCTTTGTGTTCAACTGATTCACCTACACTGTTTTTATGGCGTAATTATACACAGCAGCAAGAATATACAAAATGTTATTTTTGGATTCTTCCTTGGTCTCACTGCGCGAACGTTCTCTCTAACAAAGAAACCTTCTCTTGATATAATGCCTCTCGTGACCCTAGCAGTACCATGCCTATTAAAATAATAATCATCTCTTATTTAGCAAGCTAATCTGCAGTATAAATAGGTTCGGTCATTGGCAGAATCTGTTAAGCTTACCTGCGCAGCAATTAGTAAATGATTCAATGAACCTGTAAAAATATGAGCTCGAAAAATTACGAACAACCAGGGTATTCCTTACGTCGATTTTAAGAGTTTAATGTGATAGCGAATAGTTGTCCCTAGGGTGTACTATAGCGACTTCTTGCATACCTTTTATTTTATAATGTTACTCGAGAAGTTCAAACGTATATTACAGAAATCTGTTCAATAAAGTTTTAAGTGGATTATAGTAGTGAAGCTTTTGCATACGGCTGCATTTTGTAAAATGGGCAGCATGTTTTAAAGCACAAGGAATTTACGTGCGTCAAATTTTTTGAGCTTGCTGCGAACCCACTACGCGGAATCAAAAGGCCAGTAAACACGCTCGAACGTGTTTTTTTTTTCAAGTCCCCAAACAAGCTTGCGCTTCTTTCCTACGCCTGACCAACCTCTTCCTGGCGCAGTGACGTCAACTTGTGCATAGGTGACGTTGACTTCATTACTGTTTGTTGAGACTTAGTTTAGACCAATCGAGGAGCTGCGTGCTGCATCACGTCGTGCATCGCCGAGCTGACGTCACTGTGCGTGGAAGGCAGTTGTTCGGGCGTAGAAAAATGCGCCTGGTTGTTAGAGGGGTGTAAAAATAAGTGGAAGCTTCTTCATGGGCCTTTTGATGGAACACAAGAACAATTGCGTGTGTCTTTTGTCAGTGGCTTGAAATTTCGCTATGCATATTACCTCAGAATGACCTAAAGGTAATTCATTAACAATATTTTTAACTTAGGTAACTCATCTCAAACAGTCAGTTTGCTTACGAGACCAAAATCAAGTTTTTACTCATCTTAAACGGCATGCCTCCAGGTGGCGTATCAGGTTTCATGTTTTTTTAACTTATACGTTAATACCAATAATATTATTTATACCGTTTAATTCATCCTATACGCCGGTGACACTACTCTTTCTGTTACTGGTCTGGATTCAAAGAAATTATTTTCACAATGCAACGATCTACTTGTTAAGCTATCTGAAAGTTTGATTGCTAGCTGCCTAAAAATAAGTCAAACGAATACTAAAATATTCTTATTTCGCAATAAAAACAAATATTTGACACACAAAGAAACGGCAATTTTGGCTTGTAAAGAACTGAAAATCATTGATGAAAACGATTTACTAGGCGCTACTCTTTCTTCGTACCTGATTTGGTATAGACACTTTCAAAACATCTTCAAACAACTGCCAGTGATCACATGTGTTTTGTCCATATGAAGGTATCTTCTTCTACCGATAGCAAAACAGGAATTTGTATGCCTTCCTTTCTTCCTTTTTAAGCTATTGCAGCTTCCTGTGCTGGGTGACCAGTGAAAAAACAAACATTAACAAAATGTTTTTATTGCGAATTTAGATTATTCCAGACATTGACATGAGCTTTTAGAAGATTTCTCGCTAAGCTACTTGTGTTTGCGCCCTGTCCGATGGCCGCCGGCAAGCGTGCACACCAGTGTTGGCAGTGTAAACCTCTCCGCTTGCCGCTCACTACCTCGCTTCCAGTGACTCGAACAATGCTTACCAGATGGCGCGCCGCCACCCATGGCATCAGTTTTCCGCTCGACCAATTTCGCATTTGCTCGTCTGACGTGCGGTCCCTCCACGCACAGGTTTGTGACATCGAACATGATCCCGTTCTAACCGCCGCCGACGTGATCTATTTCACGTAGGCATAGAAAGCTCGAAACATGCACGTCAATGGGTTCGTTCCAGTCGTGTGCACCAAGGTAGCAGAGCATTTTTCACGCGGTGTCGGGATCTACGTCAAGCCATACCTGATGGTGCTGAAGATGTCGCGTTGCCAATAACCAGCCCGAGTCATAATTGGGAGCACACCGCTGCAGTGTGAAGCTCCCATTCTCATCGTTTCACGGTCATGTACTTCACACCGAACTTATCAGAAGGAGACGTCACCAAGTACATCAATAGGGATATACATCGATACAGGATCGAGTTCAAACACACTCCCTTCTTACTCGCCACAGATCTGAACGCTAAAATTGTGCAAAGCGATTGGCTAATTAAACACATGATATCACGTTACGCTCTTCGATGCGTATCGTGCGACTGCAAACGTCCCACCACCATCTGGGGTCCATGTATCGATGTTGCCTTCTATAACTTTCCATTACGTCCCATTATATATGGTTCTTTGTTAACACACTTTAGGGATCATGAAGTAATAATCCTAAAGACAAACTAGTTCTGGAGCTCATGGGACAACGCCCGTCTTGTACTTGATGATGATGAATAGTAGGCTATTGTGGCGCAAGGGCTATTGGTCGCCAAGCACACAGATGTCCTTTGGTGTATATATGATGTATATAGTGCATGCAACGCAAAGTAATAATTTTTAAAGGAAAACAAGTGCTTGAGCTCATCGAGAAACCTTCTTCTTTACAGTGGAAAATAATGTCTCTTCTTCATATAAAATACATATATTGCCCATCAAAATGTAAGTCGATAAACATTTTGTATCTATTTTATATATAACAACGTTGTCATGAGTGTATATGATGGTAAGAGATGTGTACGGAGGATTCGCAGGTTACACGATCATCTCCGAGGAAGCTCCTTTAACATCATTCGCTTTGTGGATATGCCAATGGTCTTTTTGGAGACAGCACTGCCAGTTTTGCTAACTCATAGAATGATTAAATCTACAATATCTCTACACTGTTCACCTTACTTCATTCCTTTTATTTCTCTACTAGTGCCTTCGAAAATTTCCTTGCGCCTACTGCATCTTTGCCTCCAAAAGCCTCTCCTGCCAATACAAAAATAGTGATATGTGGTGTGTCCTTTGCTTTCGTAATGAATATAGGCCACTATCACTACAGAACTACCTGCCACATATTTTAAATAAGCACAAAACTGTCAATTGCTTTTCAGCGATGGAACTTCGGATGCATTTTGTAAACATATAACGATGGAACGTACCTATTATTATTCGGCATAATTGTATTTGATTTTTTCTTATCAGAGCCAATTGTGTACTATTTCTGATAATTTTTGCGAATGTTCCTGTATTCTTGTGCATCCATTTTGTTTAAAATATTCTTTATGATGCTTATATCTTGTTTTGTATTTTGCATAGGTACTAGCCGTTTTTTAAGCTTCTAAGAATGTTTCAATTTTTTTCATACAACCACAACGCATGTCTTGTAGCAGACCATTGACCCAGTCAAGCTTTTGGCCAGTAGATTTTAGGCAATGGTGTCCGTCAGAACCCTTGTATTTCTAGAAATAAATCTATTCGGTTTTTTATACATGCCGTAGTCTGAAACCTGTATACAATACTCGTGTGATTTAAAACATGAAAGTACTTATAGTAGTTTCCAAGCAGAGGAATGTATTTTCTCTGGATTTCCAAGTAGATCCACGGTTATGTGAGAGAATATCTGCCTGCCACGCAAACAGTCTGAGTTGAGTGCTCTCTCGGACCCGGAAACAATATTTATTCGTTTTATTTTTATCTGTCTCGATTTTTAGGTCACGCGCAAGATGTATTTTTGCTCACAACCAATGACACCCACGCTTACGCGAATGTCTACGTTGATGCCTACGCTGGAGTTTCAGCGATATTAGCCATTTAGCGCTAGCGCGTCAATAATAATTACAGTACTATGCCTTATCTAAAATATCCGAACTCCAGTGGCATAGCTGGTTTAAAACTTAATTGACCATGAACATCGTTGCAATATGTCGTGCCGTAGCGTAAGACATATTGCATAATGTGGCCTGCCAATGTTACCGTACAATTTGCGATATGTAAATTCAAACAAGAAAATTTTTTGAACAACCACCCAAAACGGCATTTCGGGTGGTTGTTCAACAACTCAACAGCAAGCTTAATAAAAAAGATAAAAAAATTTCTAGATGTGTTGGAATGAATGAGATTTCAGAAGGCCTGTGTTGGCATTTTTAAGAGTGCATACTCAGATGTCTATTCAGATGATACTTCAAAATTGTGTGGCTGAACTCACACATCACTTAGACACATTCTCTGGGAATGTGCAGTTTCAGCAGAAGAAAATGAAACTTTCTTAGAGGAGTCTGTGGCGCGGTGGACAGCTGAAACTTCAAGATCAACTGTGGGCCATCTAGCAAGACAGGGTCTTCGGTTCTTTTCGGGGGAGGCCTTGGGCCAGGCCATGAATTTGCCAGAGTTATTACTGAAGTTCTTATCACCACCACATGTTTGAATGCCGGCTTGTGAATTCCCCACCATCACGCGTTACATATGACAGAATCATCATTCGCCCGACTACGATTTTTAGGTGCAGAGGAAAGTGGTACTTAGTGACTTTTTTTATATCGCATGATACAATAATTGAACTCGTTAAAGTATTTAAGCCTTTTTATTCACATTTTACTCATACTGGTACTCGGACAATCACACAAATTGGTCGTGATTCTCAGTCCCACTGACCTACAATCAAAGCTACTGTGCGCACACACAGTGCATCAAGGGTTAACACCGCATACCTACTCGATACACCAAATACCATATCACTTCCTTAGTGGTTTGTCTTACGTGGACTGAGTGAGAATAATTATTGCGGGCACGTTATAAGAGGCAACTGCCGTAGCAAAATATGTGCTGAAAATTCACCCCGGAACATATAAATATGGGAAAACGGTTCCGCTTCAACAATGAGAGGGTAGTGAGAAACAGCGAGGTTATTGCAAAACACCTTGCTATCAAAGCACATGTAAGTTCATGAATTCTGAAGTGATTGCATGCAAGTTTGCAATTGTCATAAAATTGAGAATTTTCCTTCACATTTACCAGTGATTACGAAAGTGCACATCCTTTAGCAAGGTTGTACAAAATTTCAGGAAAAATACATTTAAAATTCAACACAATGAGAAACAAATCACCACACTGTTCATTTCTTCGCCAAGTTTCATAACTAAACCTCAGTCTCAGTAACTGTCTGCAACAAAACGTAACAGGGCGTCTGACATGAAAATGCTTTGTATATCAGCTCGCATTGTAGCAAGCGTAGAAAATGCTTCTCGTGCTTCTCGGGCCACGGGTTCCGCGAGAGTGCTAGCTCTATAGGAAAGCATCAATAATTCAAAGTAGTGCTTTACTTATTGATAATAGCGTTTTGTCTAAAGCGAAAAACAATGCACACTTTGCTATTTTTTTAGTCACTTTGTATTCGTCTGTACTTAACTGGAACCGCCTTACCCCGAAGGCCGAGAGAATAAGTAAGCAGTGAATACACTACTTTACTCTATGACAGGTACATAGCAGCTATTTAGTTCCAACTATTTCAAGCTTTCTGAGGATGAATTATGCCAGTCGTCCGACAATATAAATTTTGTTAATTGTTCCCACAACCCATGCTATCACACTACTGAGTGTCATACACATTGCTCCCCACTGTCAGCCTTTGTTCAAGAAGCATTTGGTAAAAAATGTCTCTCAAAGCCTCACGTAGTTTGCATGAAAGCTTGTCAAGGTGATGTTGTACATATAATTCCAAAAAACAGGAAATAGTGGTAAATGTCTCGAAGAGCCTTAGTGCTTATATTACTGGCATCATAGCATGTATAAGTAAAGTTATCTACAAAAACGACTTGGACACACTACAAGCGAACAATGGGAATGATAACCGAGTCGGAGATAACAACCAGGCACATATGCACAAGCCAACAACATAGGCATAAAAATGACCACGCAATATAAACATACATATCATGCTATCAAAGAGAATACCAGGGTGTAATCAACACTTGTCAATAAGTAATCTCTGAAGAGCCGAAACAGCAAAATTAAGCCTGTATTCTTAGGGTGAGCTGTAATACGATAAAGCACCCCTTTGTCAATCCTTTCTCAAACCTTTAGCAATCCTACCTCTTGCTCAAAAACTTTTTTACGAACTCTACAGTGCAGCCACATTTACATTCTTGCATTTATAAGGTTCTCACTTGACACCACAGCGAGGATGAATGTGCAGGCGCCGGATGTATTGCGTAACAGTGAGGGCGAAAATCCGACTTTTCGACTCTCGTAAACAGCAATCCTGAACACATATTAAGAATGTTGTGCACACAGCTGCCCTGTAAGTATTCTTCTTTGGTGAACCTTATGCAGCAACATGCTGTCTGTGTGTATTCGCAGATTTCGTTGACCTCACTGACAGATAAATTTGAAAACGCCTTAGAAATGCGTTACCACGTTTTTATTTTCTATCTTTCGCCAACGTTTGGAGAGAGCAGAAAACGAGCCGTCGTACGCCCAGATGGTGCTCACGTGGAAAACAAGATAAATAATCCCAACAAGCACGCACACGGCTTGACTCACCGATGTCAGTTGCAACCGCTCTTCCATGCTAGAGATCACCGTGCCGCCAAGCAAGAACTGAGACACATAGTTCCTGCCTTTCGAATTAAAAACTCGTTATTTTTTTAACGTAGCCTCTTGTCCCATATCTTGCCATGACTTGAAATGAATCAAACATCGGGGTGCACAGACATGAGGCACAGTGACTTGCCAAGCGGCTGCCCACTGATCCGCGCATGAGACTTGCGTGCTCCTCAAGAAGATCTGTCAGACAACTTCCCCTCTGACGGATGTAGTATCGACCACATGGCAAATACATGCGACACACAATGCCTATATAGCATTCTATGAATATTTTGACGTGCATCTTATTATTGTACGCAACACTTAAAGATCCTCCGAAATTGTGTCCCGAAGAGGACACAATTTCTTGTGAGTTTTGGCGGTGTCCTTTACGGGTGATTGTGTTGGAGCGTCACTCCTGCATAACCGTATTGGGTGGTGTCTACAAGTGCATATTACAGCCCTGACCATTCAAGATGCGTTCAATGTGAGGAAACCCCAGGATATTTTAGTTTTCTTGGTGATTCATGTCCTCAAAGTTGTCGTGCGCTTTGCGATGACCTTAAAGAATTATTGAATTCCCATCTCAGGTCATACTGTGTGACGAGGTGAAGCGCTGCAGTCAATGCTATTGTGAAAAGGATCTTTGTAAGATTTATCGACCTTCTGAACTTTAGTTTGCAGTCGACGTTCACCAGGAGAAGCGATACGAGGTCCATTTAAAGAGAGGGCGTGTTTATTGTGTCATGTTTAGCTCCTGTTCTTAGTGATGTTTAATTAGCTCGTTATGACAAACGCATACAAGTGAGGTTTGCAGAGACAGACACCGGTAACGTATTCCGCTAGGTTGACGACTCTTTTAGTCATTTACAGTGAAGAACAGTGCGAGACAGTGCAAGAATGCTGGTTGAGACTTTTAGTAGCATTAGTTTTTCCCTGGAAACATGACTAACTTGCCACTGAGGATGAAGTTCTCTGAGAACAACAAACTTTGATTTCTTTACCTTGAGCTCATGTTTATGCCAGAGCATGTCTGCTGAGGATACGCTGCCAGCTCCAAGCACTGCCACGTTTTAGTTCAGTGCACTGCAAGCTTGCTAAGCGAGGAATTGCGAAAGCCTGCATGATGGCATCATTGATAGGATCCTGCGATCATCAGATGGAGAGCGATTTCGGCAGCCAAGTTAAGAGACTCACAAAAGCAAGCTATTTTGATCAATTGCTTTCAGGGATGGCAGAATCACTCCTGAATAAATTGAAGCTGGTTGGGAACACAAATACACCATTCAGGAAAAATCAAAGTGACACTTTTCTGCCGCAGCTTCTGTGTACAATGTTTTACACTGCTTAGGAATAATTGCTGAAATCATAAGGTTGAAGGTTGGTAAATGGTAAAAAACAAGGTAGGGTCTATTTTCAAAAGAGTCCATTATGAAAGATCTTCAAGTGTCGGATGTAAAGGAAAGCTTGCGAAAATTCTTGGAGGATGTAATATAGGTGTTGCGTATCGCATCTCTTCATCACGTGGACGACATTTTATCAGTCAAATGAAGCGTTGTCTGAACGATCGCCTTAGGAAGACCGCGAATCTCATGCGCGAATCAATGAGCAGCTACTCAGCCCGTCACGGCGCGAAATGTGTGTGTAGCCCAATCTTTGATGAATGCCAAGCAATGGCAATATGTAGGGACAAGAGAGCCCGAGAAATATATGAAGCGTTTTTATTTCGGAAGGCAGGAATGGAAGGAGGATGTGCTCCATGTGTTAACTTCTGTTAACTTGTTTGACAATGAGTACAAGCATCTTTTATGTTAAAATGCAATTTCAAGACTTGAATAAGATGTTTTGCCACATGCGCCACAATTTTGCCTTTTTTGTGTGTTATATTCTCGTCTTCTTGATTGTATATATATTCCCAAAATATGTACAATTAGGTGGTTGTAAGTGTGCGCTATGTCTTCAATGACTTCTTTCCGAAACATTCTACACGCTAAGAAAGTATATTTCTTTTAGAATGTCATTCATTAGCAACCCTGTTCTTGCTTCCGAAATGCAGATTGCTTGAAATAATTCACCCTGTTACATCGTTCTACACCCCTTTTCTGTGACTGGAACATATTGATAATGTGTCACTATGTTTGAACAAGAGAGCTTCCGTAATAACTAAAGGTAATGGTACCGTTCATATACCTTTTTCAGACAAGCAGCTGTGATTAGACATCCAAGAATCTGGCAGTCTTTCGAAGAGAAAATAATAGAAAAACGTCGTGCCTCTTAGTCATGAAGTTGCCTTTCTCTGCAGAGTGCATCCACAAAAAAGAACGCGAGCAAGTTTATTGACAGAAATACATTCAGAAGCCCCGTAAAAGAAGCAATATAGCTACTTTAAGTAAAACACTAGGATTTGTATTTTCATTAAAAACAACCAAAATGCACAATGCGAGGCTTCAATTCACGAAGCGCTCCTCCACCAGCCACCATTGCGCGAAGATGACTAGTCTCGGGAAATGAAGCTGTCATATCAAAATTTTCAATTTTTGTGGTAGCGTTTGTGCACATATGATCGAAAAATCGTCAATCGCATCAGCACCGCTGCTCCCAACTGGAGCAGAGCGTCCACATGCAGTCTGCAAAGCCAGAAGTCTAATCACTCTGAACACAAAGAGCGTCACCACGACGGCGGTGGGCCTTTCACCGCCGCCTCACCGCGGCTACCTTCCAGCATCCTTGACTTCATACTAGGGAGAGTCAGGATCGTCCTCGTCGTCTGCATCGGCATCGTATCCGTTGATCACGAAAGGCTCGATCACGAAGCTCACAGAACCAGAGCGCACGTGCGTGGGAGATTGAGGAGAGCTTGATCGCGGAGAAGAGGACGGTGCCGATCGAGGCGAACCCGGTCGCGGTTCGGTCACCACGGGAACTTGAAGCACCGTTGCTGCGACGGCGGCAGCGCCAAAAGTCACTCGACTGCCACGCCGAGACCCTTCTGTGCCGGAACTCACCGACAAGGACTTCTTTCGCCCTGGATCGCGCACTGCCGTGATTTCGTCGACGAAGTGGTAACCCCCGGAAGAAGAGGACGAAGAGGCACCTGGCTTAGAGAGGCGCCGGGAGTCTTCGCCACTTTCAGGTGGTCGCCAGCACGATGCTTCCCCCGAGGAGGAGGAGTGGGAGAAGAACGATGGCCGCTCACCCAGGCGGCCTAATCCGTCCAAGCGTCCCACACGGGTGCTGAAAGCAACAGGCCGCACGTTAGTCGGAGTGGGCTGTAATTCATCCAGTGACATACCATCAGCTCACTATATTTAACGCAAATGTTCAAAAGAAGATGAAAGCTTTAACGGTCGTAAAATCGCAATTCGGGATTGTCTCTACAGCTAAGTTTCACGCTGGGCATCCCGTATTCATTTGAAGAAAAACAAGCCTTCCATTTTAATTTTCGCTGACAGTGACATTTATTATAGAACCATATTTAGGTACTTAGCTCCCTAGACATTTTTAATAAATACGGTATGAAATTCGGTGACGACAATTCGGATGTATGTCGCGAAAAGGGTGTATATCGTTAAGGAACTGAGTGACGCTGCTATGTTTAAAGCAGATATAAAACTTAAAGTGGACGCAGGCTTGACTGCCGCCGCAGCTAGGTGGAAGAGCATCGGATGCGTTATTCGAAGGTCGCATGTTCCGTCCCTGCCAGCGGTGAGCGATCTTTTTGTCGACAACTTTTTCTTCACATTTTCATTATAATGACTGTATAATAGCCCGTATACTTATCTTGGAATTATTTTCTGGTAATTCGTATTAATATTGCGTCTGACAAAGCAAACGAGCCTTAAAACTTATACAGATCTCACCGTGAATACAGCATCTGTCACTTCAGATGTTCATGCTATAGTCGAACTTGAAGTTCGGGATTGTTGGTTTTGAACTAAATACATATTATTGTGGAAGAAAACAAAGACGTATAAATGTAAAGTTCGAGTCTTGCGGTGGTCGCGTGTGCATCTTCCTGTGTCCTTGTTTCGTTCCACTATATTGTGCACTTCAACAACTTCGAAACAACCCCGGACCATTCCCTTCACTTAGGTCGTAGGCAAATATTTTGTTGGTTTGCTACGAAATGGCAAAGATCACATGGTAGTTCGAGCCCTCTTTACGAAACGAAAAATCTAGGTTCACTGATATGGCAACGAGTGAAATATGGCTAAGACTTTAATAGTCACGTATGGATCAATGTCCATAAAAGAAAGGGAAGTTGCTGCTGCAGTTCAGTTATAACGACACTTATTGTGTCATATATACAGATCGCCAAAAAAGCACGCCGGGACCCTTACGTAAATGCCTAAGACGACTAGAAAACAACGGCCGTACGCTGTTGCTGTGATATTTCACTGCCATCATTGTGCTTTAAAAATTCGTGTGAGTATATCCTGGCTGATGTTAATGATGATCATTAGAAGCCCCACCCTTTGTAATCAGCAGGAAGTTTGTCATCAACAATTTGTTACCTAGATCACGAAGTTGAAGTGGTATGATGCCTGGCGTGTTTGTGTTCTTCAGCCATGCAATGGGCGTGGCAGAAGGACACGCTTCGCCATACTATCAGCACCACACAACCATACTATGGACCTGAGATAACGACTGCCTACTTATTTTAAAGTTACCTCAAGCGTTAGCAAGCCTCTGCTGACAGCAACAGAGAACACCTCAGTTCGAGTTGCGTTTGGACCCCTAATAAGATCACGTGTCACACGTGGTGACAATTTCCAAATTCAGGAAATGCTCAGGCGGAACAATAACCGGCCATGGAGGCCAGGCTAACCCCCCCTGCTGCAACAGCACCACCACCACCAACACCACCCATTATTAAAAAATCATACAGGGTTTTTTTAATGAGCAATACAGATATTTTATTTAAAAACTGTAGAAGTAAGGCACTTGTCCTCTCCGCATTTATTTGTTAGCCAAAGCAGATAAATTTTGACTCTAAGTACATCACTCATGAAAAAATATTTAACAAAATATTTTGATAAAATATTAGTTATCAATTTAAAGGTTTATTGATATGGCGAAGTTGTTCTATGTCACAAACTATGACCCGCCTAGGTTTGTGAAACAGAAACTATCGCATAAAGTCTTGAAGATCCATCGTTGGGCTTTCAAACCGCGAAGCCGCAAAAATTGCCCGCAGCTTCCCTCGGGGGAACACTGAGGAGGATGCGGACCATATAATTGGTTAACGGGGTGTTAAAGTGCGACTTACTTGGGTCGATGGCTAAATTGGTTAACGTGGTTGTGAAATGGGGTGTTAAATTGCGACTTACTTGGGCCGATGGCTAAATTGGTTAACGTGGTTGTAGGAGGGGGTGTTAAATGAGTGAACACGTTCACACGTATGCGAAAGGGCGGCGCTGGTCGAAGGGACGTCGATCATTGTGTTTGTGGATTCGTTGGAATTCATTTCACCGCGACCTTGGACGTCGACGCGCCGTACAAACCAACCGACGAGCGGCAACTGAGCGAGCGAGCGTCGACCTTGAGTATATATACAGCGCGACGGCGCATGCACTGTCAGCTGTTGAATGTTCTCGAAGCGCGACGGCGCATGCGCGTCCACTGGAAAATCAGGAGAATTGTAGAATGTTCTCGAAGGGGAGAAGCGCGCGTGGCACAGATGGTGGGTGACGGTGCATGCGCGGGTCAGCTGTCGAATGTTCGAGAAGGGGAAGAAGCGCAACGGCGCATGCGCGCGCGTCAGCTGCCGATGTTCTCGAAGCGCGACGGCGCATGCGCGCGCGTCAGCTGCCGATATTCTCGAAGCGTGACGGCGCATGCGCCCTACATTATACAGCTAGCGAATGTTCGTGAAGAGGAGAAGCGCACGCGGTGTGTAGAGGAGGAAGGGTGCACAGATGGTGGAGGAGTGAAGCGCGCGCGGTGTGTAGAGGTGGAAGTGATGCACAGATGGTGGAAGAAGGAGGAGGAAGCTTGCGGTCGGCGCCGCACTACAAGCCTAGAGTATTAGATGCTCCGCATCTAAAACCAAAACTGAGTGCATTATTCTTTTGCGTGAAAAAGAGACGCCAAAGCTGGTACCGTGTCAGGGGAGTGGATACCGGCTATCTGGATTATGAGCAATTAATAATTGTCGACTTGTTGTTCGAGTCTGCCACATTCCAGAAGTTGAAATTAAAACGAATTCGATAACCACCGCTCATCCAGCGTGAAGGGCCATAGGTTGGCATGCTCAGATATATTTTTACGACACAGAGCTGCGGGCTTCTCGCGCGCCGTGCCATGGTTCGAATTACGTGGAGAGAATTTCGCGTGTGACGGTGCACAGGAACCACTTCTCAGGAGCCACCGATTCGTTCACTTTCGGTTTCTCCGGCATCGCGGTCTTCTAATTCGGCGATGGACACCTGAAACTACGCGCAATATTTTTTAGTTATTGAAAACTAACCTCGCCATAGTTCTCGGCATAGAAAAAGTTCGTCATATGGGCAAACGCCCTTAAATTGATAATGAACATTGTAATTTAAATAATTTGTGTTGTATCTGCAAGCTTTGCTGCAAATAAAATAGGTTCCAAAGTGGCCTTTAACGTTTTGCATTCCCTCAGACAGCGCTTCCTCTATGTTGAGTCAGCCGAACTTGGTTGGCATTGATCGAATTGAGGCAGCTCTGCGGTATTTATGTGCACGCGTCTTCCATCGAAATAGAATTATTCGACCTATGCTGAAATTTTTTTTTGTTTGGCGGGCGATGTCTCGTAAGGGTTTCTAACATGCGGACAATAATTTTCCTAAAGAACGATATGGACACTGCCTTGCGTGTAGCTAACGCCAATTTGATCTGTAAATGTTTGTACACCTTCAGAGCAGTAATGCCAACAAGCTTTAGTGGAGCTGGAACCCACTCTGTCTCTCTCCTGTGACGCATAGTGAGCTAAGCGTTGCCCAAAATACCTCCACTCTATACCACACAAGCGCACGTTGTAAAAGCACTTACTATAAATAAACGATGCTGTTAGTGGTCAAAGAGTCTAACGAGGTATTGATGAAGGCAATTATGAGTTCTGGCTGCGCTATAACAAGTTACGCGGAAAAAAATGGATTTAGTGCCTCTTACTTGGCCGCTATCGCTATCTACTTACTTGGCCGCAAAGAGCTCTTCTAAACATTGTGTCGACGTGCCTGGTAAGTGTGCCATTTTACCTGTTTACTCAAAAGAGCGTAGTGGCCCTCTAAACAGTGAAATATATTTTTGCTGTACTTATTATTCATTTATCATTAACAAACCATGCTGGGGCTGGTGATGTTAGCGCTAACAGGATAGCTATCTCTTCTACACAGTTGTTCATATGCAGCATTTTTATAATTATTTTAGCACAGATTCTATTTTCCAAAGCTGCTTCAATTGCTGTCCGTTTCAGGGGCGGCCAACTAACTACTGCAGCCGTGAGATCATGTTGGCTGATGTATACGGGTCACTGTTTCTCGTCACGTGAACAAGGCATAATTGTACAGCTGCTAGCTTTGCAGCCAGGACCAAGGTGTACGGTGCATTGCATGCTTGAAACGATTCTAAAAGTAAAGAGCCTCTTTAAGTTTGTAAATCAAATTCTTGACCGAATTTATTTTCTTTTTTGACACTACCTGAGGACAGTGGTACACATAGGTACTATTGATTCGTGGCTATGAAGTCAGTAGTAAATATAATTGGGATTTTTTTAATTATCTGTTCTACGTAGTTTCCTAAATATAGTGTAAAATATTGGCCTCAGTCATTCTAAACGTTGTTCCGTAAAATAGAGAAATTATTTTGTATTTTAAAGGTTTAAAGGTTCCTAAAGGTTAAATTTTTTTGTATTTTAAATGAACCCCATATTGTGAGAATTTCCGTAGCCCTCTACTTCGGTGTCTCTCGTACCCATATCGTGATTTTCATAAGCTATATCTAATCAATTGCTCCAGTGTTTCTCGAGAAAATTACTTTTCTGCTACGCCCTGTTTTTTGCGGACGCCGCTCAACCTCAGCACTACTAATGACGCCTCTTGACCGCAACGACATTCATAGATTTTGTCCCAAGTAGCGACAGATACCAGCAGCAACCTCTTGCACAATCAAAACTTCGTCGATGAAGGCGACATCCGCGTGCTAGCTGTGGCGCAAACGCTGGGGTCACTAACGGCGCTCTCGGGAATAGCGCGGGGGATCTTCTGATGCAGCTTGTGCATCGGGTAACTGTGGTTGTTTGATCGGCTGAAGGCTTGTTCATCCTTATTTCATTTATCCGCAGGGGCTCATTTGCCGGCTTTAGTTAACGCGTCAGGCAGTAACATCAGTTGCAACACGGGGCAATAAAGTTTGATTCGCTGAGTGCGTAGACGGAAGCATTAGTGGCGAACACCTTACACGTAAACAAGCAGCGCTGGTGTCTCCTTCCTTGTTTCTGGCAAAAAAAATCAGTGCAAGAAAAAAAAAACGAAAAGAAGGCCGCTTCGTACTGCGGGCACCAACCTGAAGGAACTGCAAAGCCAGGCCTCCTTTGTTGTCGCTATTCGGTTTTCTCTTTCTTTCCTGCTCTTTTTTATTCTTCATTTTCCACGATATTTTCTTTTTTCTCGTTTTCTTTCTGTTCACTCACATTTTCCATTTTTTTCTTCTTTTTTCTATTCCTCATTTGTTTCTATTGTTTTTCTCTTTCTATACGGTGTTTTGCCTCGGCCACAACAAATGATGGTAGCATAAAACAGTTTGAGCCTTTAGGTGCTCTGCAACTGAATTCACGAACACGCTCGTGGAACAAAACCAAGAAGACCTCTCCTTGGCATGAGCGCACCCTCAATGCGTAACGACGACAGCACGCGACAGAGTGCGGCAGCCTGGGCCCCTTAACACTCCACTCTTAAGAAGCTGCTTTTAGATCTCTGTCGTAATCTGTGAGCTCTTCTTGTAAAGCTCTTCCAGAAAAGAGCAGTGGAAATTAAGTGCCAGTGCCAATTCGTTGCGCTCTTTCCGTCTACGCTTCTTTCATTCCTGTGTTCGTCCGAGTGTATGCGCAACGTTACATACAATAGACTGTAAAACAAGCTCGCACTCGATAACATTGCGCCTCTGTTATGTGCATGCTCAAGAGAAAACAAAGAAAAAGAAGTGTGCTGTATTCGCCACCCATCACTATATTTGAAAACAATGAATGAAACTCAACAACATTGCTATTGAGACAAAGATTGTAGTTTACATGTCGAAACCTCTACGAAGGAAAAGA